>UELX01005541.1:0-13387 GCA_900480035.1 Eupelmus urozonus | reverse complement strand
TATTTTGTTACCTAGAATCATATCCCAAAGTTTGAGCAAAATCCGTGATCCGGAGGCCTGGGCCTCTCCTAGTCAGATAAATAGAGCAGTATTTTATCCCGGATATCGAGAAAAAGACCCCTTTTTCGCCGGGGTGTAAAAGAAATCATATAGTAGTCAAGTAGCTCTACATTCTCGTAAACTTGTGCTTATTTATCAATTTTTCATTTCAAACTTATATAAGTAGCTTTATAAAATTTTATTATATATAGAAAAAATATTTAATAGAAAGTTTTTGAAAAAATTTGTTATATATAATGAATTTTGTGAAGTAAAATATTGAAAAATATTTAAATAATTTAAAAAAGATTAAACAATAAACTTTCTCTTTAAACTTTGACACAAAAATAAAAACAAAGTTTGTTTAATAATCACTTTATTTCGTATATTCTGCATTTTCATTCTGTTTACATAACGTCGAGTGACATCATTACACTTTTGTTTTCGTAAGTCTACTTTCTTCCTTCCTTAATTAGCGATCTGTGCGAGTCGTCGCCTCGATGTAAAGCCTTCCACGCTCGACTTGATATCTCTTCCGCAGCCTTTCTCGACTCTCCCCTCATCCTTTTACGTTCGCGTGTATACGTGTATACAAATGCTTATATATAATGCATATTCGTGTCGAGAGAAAGTACATCATGGAAGTGGTAGATTTTTTTTCCTCTACAATTAAATTATTTCGAGAAAAGTACGCTCAAGCGGTTGTTCAAACTTCTTTTTGCGTTACTTCTGCCGTTCCCACTCGTTTCGATCTTCTTTATGTCTCTCTAGTGGTGTATACGCAGTCATCAACGCGTTATCCGAGAAAGTAGGGAAAATTTGTGAACCGGTAGAGAGCGGACACACTCGTTAGTGTGCTGGAGAAAAAGAACGGAAAATTAACATTTTATTCGCGATTCATTCATACACGCGCGCACATACGAAAACGACACATACTCTTATTTATGCTTTATACCCTTACATTTTCTCCTTCTTTTGCGCTCTTTCTATCTTAATTTTTTTTTTTTCATGCAGAGAACGATATGTATAATAGATAACGAGCGATATTTTCGAGTAGCGCAGAATAGATGTTCAAAGAGTATTGTACAAATGTAAAGTTCTGCAATGGCGAATGACAATCACGAGTGGTCAAGTTTGCTTTGGTATCTTTATTTCATTTCTTCGAAACGGTTCTTCGATATTTTAATGAGGTTTATTAAAAATTTTTAATTTTACTATGATCAAATCAATAAATTTCATGAAGTAGCTGGATAAATTAATATTATAATCGTATTCTTTAGAAAAATGGCACTGCAAATATTGCTTTAACAGAACAATCCCGAAAGTATATTATGAAGAATCGTTTCAACACATCGATATGTTATAATTATTACTGCATTTTCATCCTTTGTCAATCAACTTTGTGCGCACCTGTTCTTGTTATTTAAGATAGAGCTATACCCAATCATTTAAACGTTTTTATTTTCAATTTTATAAGTTAAAAAGTCTTTCATTACTTTCTTTTTCAATTACTATGATTTGCTTTCAAAACATAACTTTTCAGTCAGAATAAATTCAAACTTAAGTTTTGATATATGCTATAATTATTTACTTTAAAACTGGCTTTTAAAATTACGGTATAGGCCTACCTTAATGAACTCTTACATCGTATCTACAGCTACAATTTAAAAAAAAAGAGTGAAGTCAAGTCGTTATTCTGTGGCTGGGCAGTTTTGACGGACTTCCACTAATTTTTTTTTTTATTTTCCATTACACCTAAACACTCAGATACGAAAAATGAGTTTCTAATCTTCTGATCGTGGAGTAAATGATTTTCGCCTCTCCATATTCTCATTAAAGCAATAACTTTTAAACTTTAAATTACTCAGCCGAAATTTTTTATCACAACAGTTATTGCAAGTTTTTGTATATAAAAATTTAAACCTTTCTTTCGTTTTTCATTATTATTAATAAAAATAATTTAGACTAATATTTTCAATTACAGAACAAAGAATAATAGCCCTCGTTTATTTGAGGCTCAAGAAAAATTTTAATATTTTAATCTTGAATTTAAAAGTTGCAATAACTGTTAATTTTTTATCCCATCCTTAAAATTTACAGCGACGCTCTGAGGCAAGAGAAATTCATAACGAATCAAATCGACAAAACACCTCGAAGGGCAGTGTATTATTTTTCGCCTTTTCGATACGACGTTCTTTAACATTACTGACTTTTCGATTCGAATCGATGAAATGACTCTCAAATCTTTTTTATTGCGTCGCTTCAGTTTCGCCGAGCATACAGGAAGGTTACCCTGTGAAAAATGGGACAGGGGCTGGTTATTGTCTATGTATAATACACATTTACTTCGAGCAAGCTACACCAAAGTTCAGGATATGTACGCAAGATTTATAACGTCATTGCATAACGGATTAATAAAAATCTGTTTACCAGAAAAATGAGGAACTTTCGAAAGTAATAATTATTAAATAAATGCATAAACATAAAAAAATTCTGTACATTAGTAAATTAAATTTAAAAAAATCATTTACAATATTAAAAAAATATAATATTTTAATATTTGTAACCATATAAGTATTTTTAATATTATTATAATAGCACCGCTGTTAAATATCAAATAATCCAATCAATCAATATGACTCACGAGTAAATAATGAAGAATTTTTTGGTGTAACTTGCAGTATAAAACGTACAACCACCTAAAATGGTATGCCACTTATTATTTTTTGTTCTTCTTCTCTCAGTCTCTCCGTACAACTCTGACAAGCCATATTAATTTACCGCTATTATTGTTTCAGCTTTGGTCGAAAGTCATATTTCTTTTCATCTTCGTTTTTTCAACTCTTCCGCTCTATTATTTAGTGATATTGATGAAGCGCATGAAATCTTTCGTTAAACAAATTGAAGCGATCAATATTGAAATTTACTCATTAGAACGGAAAGGCAGGTTTTTTATTATAGACAAAACTAGTAGTAGTGGTCAGGTTGTGGTCGGACGCTGCTCATATTAACGATTTATTTTTCCGTTCTAATTTGTAATCCAACAAGTTTTTTAATATATTTTAAATATTCTTGTTTCATGATTTTTTTAATAATATAAAGTTAAACAATTTTTTTGTTATTGAACTTTTTAAAACTCAAAATATAATTAAGAATAATTTTGAATATACCGTATATAATCAAACAATGTTCATATTTAGTAGTTTTATTTATTTCGTATGTGAGAAAAAAAATTTTCATAAAAATAAATATGAATTGAAATCTTTGCGCTATGACCAATGCCACGAAAAATTCGTTTAACTTATATACTAAAAATGTCAAAAGCCTAGCACTGTAGGCCTTTTTAAAATCTTTGTCGATTCTTAAAGCTTATACAAGTCTCATCTTCATCAATAACTTAAACCTTGATCGATGAACAAAACGCGTTCGTTTGTCCCGCATCTATATCAAAATTCTAGTCGCAAAGAAGAGCATCAAAACTGCGAATAGTGGCGAAAAATGTTTTTCTCTTGATGATGGCAATGATAAATGACAATTGAGAAAAAAATTAGCTCAGTCGACTACGTCTTTTATAGTTCTCTCGTTAATGCTTTTCTTTTTAAGATGAATGATTTGCTTGAAAGACTCGTTTACTTTTTTGTCAATTTGGAACTAACTCTTTTCGCTTATATCTTTTTTTATTATAGTAAATGCTAAAGTCATTTTGTCCTGATATTTATAGGAATAAAATTGAAATTTGAAACTTTATAAGTAGTAACAGTGAACAATTGTGCAAAGTAACTTGGTAACATTTTTGTGGGTGCTTGTAAAAGTTCAAAATTGCAGTGGAAAGTGGCTTGAACTGTAACTGGTATTTGGCTTTGATAACTATTAAATCTATCGGAGATAAACTTTGCTCAAAAAACGGCAAAGTGAAAGTCTTCAAAATTGGTAAAGATTAATTTTAATAAGTTTGTTCAAAATTTAAGTTAACAATGGTCTTAAATTTTCATTTGTAAACTTTTGAATTATTTGTATTATTAGGCAGGAAATACTGTAGGTATTTAGA
Organism: Eupelmus urozonus; assembly: GCA_900480035.1. Lineage (NCBI taxonomy): Eukaryota > Metazoa > Arthropoda > Insecta > Hymenoptera > Eupelmidae > Eupelmus > Eupelmus urozonus. Next base: position 9,300 of record UELX01005541.1, on the reverse strand, counting down.
ATTTTATAACAATCGAAAGTCCTTTTCAGTCAACCAATCCAATTTTTTCTCCCAATGCAATTAATGCAATCCATTAATTATTACTGCTCGCCTTCGTCACTATTGCAAACGTTTCGATTGCGTGACTTTCTTCTTTTATGTTTGTTTTATTACAAGAATCATCTAACTTAGAAATTTAAGTATATAAAAAATAGCTTAAATTATTTAGTCGTTTAAAAGTAATAGTAAAATCATTTTAACAATATTATTCGTATTAATCACAAATCATTACGAAAATCTATAAATACATAGGAAAATTCTTATTATTGCACTGCGGAGCGTAGACTTATAAATCTATTTAATTGCAACGAAAAAATTGCTTATTGTAATGCTGCAAGAAGATACTGAATTATAAGTAACTGAAGTGAATTAATAATTTCTATTTAAATTGTAGCTGAAAAATCAAAAACAAAAAAAGATAATATTAAGTTATAAAATTTAACCTAAGTCGAAGTCATTAAAACACTTTACAAGATTCAAGCTTTGTCATAAATAAATTAAAATTTATAACAAACAAGTAATGTAAAACAAAAATATCTAAACAGAAAATTATAGAAAATTAAATTCTATTTAAATATTTATATTATCATGTAATTATGTATAAATAAATTAAAATTTTTTACAAAAAAATTAATAAAAAAAACTCTGAAATATTTACCAAAGTAAATAATTTGATCCGCAATGCAACACAGTATACGATTCATCAGTTCGAAATCAAAGACTTATTGACAAACATATATAAAAATATATATATGAAAAAAATCAATAAAAATCACATCCTCACGACACAGCTGAGCAAATTCGAAATCAAAAGTCCTTCGAACCATAATAAAACCTTAGAAACTATCACGACTCTAAAATAAAATCAGTCATGCTCCTCTAAAATTTTCCGTAAAACCATTCAACGACTCAAAACTTTACAAAAAAAAATTGGTCGAAAAGAGCCGTAAGCTCAGACTGCTGTATACAAAAAAACGCAATTATAACAAAACGAAACGACGCTGCGCTTTGCTGTACGAGATTAACGAAATTAGCTGAGCGCAGAGCCGGCATTGCCGAGCTTATCAGCGAACTGCTGGACCCACCACTTGGTCAGGTTGAGGTAGAAGTCCGGGCCCTCGGGCTCGTAGTCGAGGTAGGTAAACTCCTTGTTGCTGGCTGGCTTGGCCGGCTCGATCTGCGTGCCCTCGTGCCACTCGTTGAACGAGGTGATGGAGATTAAGCCGGCCCCGCTGTTCAGGGCACTGCGCCAGGCCACCTCGTAGTACTGGCCGTGCCGGCGGTGCCTTGTGTTTTCCGCGTTCCACGGCCGGATCTGAGGAGCAGAAATGCGCGGTGACAGTTTTTGTAATGAGTTGAGACTTGTTGAAGTCGAGGATTGAATTGTAAGTAAAAATGTAGCTGAGAAGTTATTGATGGATTCTTGTTTCAGAATATTTTTGAGAAATGCTGTGACCGAATATCATTTTCGAGTTTTCATTAAATTTAAATTATTAATTATCAATTAAATATCAATCACTTGCTTTGTAATTAGTTATTGCAAAGATATTGTACCTGTGGGTAAATATCGCGCCTGTTGATTTTTTTAAGTGAAAGTAATTGATAATATTTATGTAGAAATATTTGTTCTTTATAAAATTAAATGTTACCCGAGTACACCACATAGCTATCAGTATTAATAAATTTAATATTTTGTATTCTATAATTGAGATTTTCTTTATTAAGAATTGTATTATATATTACAGAATAATCAAAATCCTTTCATACTGTTAAAAATATAGTTTTAACAATAATAATTGAATTATTTATATCATTATTATCAATCACTTAGTAAAAACTATTATTTTAACAATTTTTATTCGACCAGCATATTATTAGTTTAATAATTATTCTAATATAATTTTTAGTAATTTAATGCAGTTTTCATTCAACGATCTTATGACTAACTTTTTCCGACATTATTGAACGTTAATTAATTTTTTTATACATTTTATGATCTGGGTTAAAAAGTTTCAATTTCCTTCATCTTGCTAACTTAAAAAAAAAATTTTTTTCCTTTAGATTTAGTTTTAATATTTTTTCTTAGTATTTTCTCACCTCATTTTTTATATCAAATAATTTTTTTTTTATTTTCACAGTTTCTGCAATTAATTAATGTTTTTAAATTTAAGTTTTACTTATTTTTTAATGATTTTATTTTCGGTGTCTTAACTTCTATTCTTTTAAACTTGATTATAAAGCTGATTACTGAAAAGAACTTTAAAATTTATTATATCTCCTAGTTCATGTAAATTTTTTAAATACTTTTCTTAATTATTTACTTTCGCGTTTGCGCAGAATGCAGCTTACATCTTCTATAGTGACAAATTTTGAATAAAGATTCAACACCTTTACGTGGAGAACTAGCAGGTTTCTGTGTGCTCTCATTCTTTTAAAGGGTTCATTAACTTCGTGGGTCATGTATTTAAAGGTGAATCTACACTGCGTTTCATATGTTGGTTGGTGCAAACATTAATTATGTATACAAACATATGAGACAAGTTTACGTAACTGCGCCGTCAGAGCTTGATTTAATAATAAACGACATAAAAACATGTTCTGAAATTTTCACATACTTAAGACCTTAAAAAGTTAACTTCTAACAAAAAAAAAATGTAAAATTTGCAACTACTAAGCGCATCCGAAACAGAGGCGTCTAAACAACGCCTCTTTTCCCGGCCTCATTTCCACTCTTTCTTTTCCTCATCTCGCCGATTTCATTCAACTCTCACGGGCCGTGACAGCAGCCTGGGCCACTCGACCGATTCGTGACTTTTTGCATCCGAGTCATTTTCACCCCGTCAGCCACTTGTTCTCCATTTTCGCGCCTCTTCTCGTGTAGCCGCTCGAGCGAGAAAGCACGCCGTCTGCATTTCAATTGGGATTCGACAATCTGGGCTTCTAGCTTTCGTGTTACATTGCTTGCCAGGGAGCTACTCGTTCTTCGGGACGTCAAGTTTCGAGATTTTTTATTTAGGAACTAGTCTTTTCGGACGCTCTTTGTGTCTTCGTGTTTTTTTTTGTAATCGATATCTGGATTGTTTTGGAGATTTTATTTTTCTTCGTTGTGTGGCGATTTGAATAAGAATGATTGGTGGTTATGAATCGTAAGTTTATTAATGTATTAGTTGTATGAATTATTAAGTTAAAGCCACGTGAAAGGTTGAGGTAGAAATTTACATGGAATATTAAATGATATCCAACATAGTTATACCTTAAACGTTAATTAAATCAGTTGAAAAATATTATTTTCTTAAGATTGTATATCGTACTAGAAACTGACGTCGTCCATTATTCAAAAAAGTTCCATTTACTTTGTTAAAAAAATAATTCATGTTTAAATGTCAGTAATGTCGATAAGCTCAGATAGTGAAATTTTTAGAGAAAAATTCCCTACTGGCCTAATTAATGTTATGACATAATTTTTGGGTTTAATATTTTGTAGAAATATTTGCTCGGCCCTTTCAATTCTCTTTAATTTATAGTAAAATTAATTCAATGGTATATTTTAAAAATAATTAGATTTAAGTGTAAATTTTTATTTATAATGATTTTTCTTTTCTTTTTTTTGTAAAATAATTTCGCACGGTTGTCTTATGAAAGAGTGAATTTTTTAGTTACGAGTATAGTTTATTTGCGCGCTTAATATTGGATCAAATGTGAATATTTTTGAGAATATCTCAAAAATTTTCGCTAAAAGAGAAAAACTTTTTACTTTCTTTTAGAAAAAATTTAAAATTGAAAATAATTAGACTTGTAAAAGTGAAACTGAAGATTCTCGTAAAAATCATTGTAACTATTTGTGAGCCGTATAATTGATAGATACTATATGACTGGTTTGATGCATCATCAATTCACAGTCAACCACATCTTCAATTATTTTCTTTAAATATAAATATATAAGTGAACTAAAGATTATTAGATATGACATACAAAGAAAGATAAAAAATATAGATTCGAAGTGACATATGAGGATGACAATCGTTTTGAAACGGTCAAAATAGAACTGAAAACTTGCACATTTCTTTTTGAAACTGCCGACTGATAAATTTCGTTCCATTGCGGTCAATTTCATCAAACTGCTCCAGCGTATAAAAAATTTACGGAATACATCAATTATACAATATCATGAGGGACGATAAGTGAGTGAGCTTTGGCCTGCAGAACCGCTTTTGTCTCGTCAAAATTACTGTCTTTTCTATACCAAACGTAAGTTCAGAAATAATAAACACAAGTTTTTGTAAAGAACAATCATTAAAATGATAACTTCGTATTCCTGACCATACTGTAACTACTAAGAATGTTTTAAATCAAAGCAAGAAAAGCCTCAGCGCCCGCAGACACCGGAAAACTAAAGAATTATAAGAGAAATAACTATTGCGAAGACGCAAAATACTATAATGAAAAAAAGAAAAACTAATACAAAATGAATGAGTAAGGATGAAGAATCAACAAATGAGTAGGAAAAGCTTTCCTTGCAAATACGTTTAATCGAATCTTTTATATTAATAGCACCTTAATTAAATTATCATTTTTTAAGGGAGAACAGAGTAAAACGATCGATTTACCTGTATGTAAAGAGTTAAATCCGACTTGAAGGCAGTCGACTTGTCGCTGACTATTATCGAGTATAAAATTAAAGGAGACGAAAAATAGCGACCGCGATCAGCAATTTCATATATATAAATGCAAAATGCATCATAGGTCAGAAAAAACAGATCTATATATAAATATATATTTAATCTATGAATTAAAATATAGATTTTCAAAATAGACTTTTCTATACTTTTCGATTTTCCTTAGAAACCATTTATAAATTTTACTTCAGATTTTTTCCCGCTTTCTCGAGCATAGAACTTTTCGAATTCTTAAATATTGTATTTTTACGCGGATTGTACCGAGCATGGTGTGTTTGACAAGGGAACATTTAGAAATTTTTGTACTCTCTTTGCTTATTGACTGCACTTATTTAGTTTTATAATTAAATTTATAAATAAATTAATTTGTTTACTTTAATAGAACTAAAAAAAAGTACTTAATATAAAAGGATCAACTTGAAAAATATTTATTACAATTTTTATTTTATGTAAAGGAATATTTATAAATATATCTCTTTGATTAATTGGCACTTGAATACTTTTCATTTTGTTTTATAATAATTTTATAACAATTATACAATTTAATATTTTAGAGAAGTGCTAGAAAATACTAAGAAATTAATAAAATAAAGAATAATACTAATTAATGTCAAATTAAAGTGACATAAAACGTAGATTTTGTTAATGAGGTTAAAAAAAGGCATGAGAGATACTTTAAAAGACTTTAAAAGAGATATAAAAACACCTAATAAAACTGAAGCATAATAAAATTAAAAGTAATAAGAAAGGGACAATAATGAGATTATGTTTATATATAATGTTATAGAATGTTTATAAATAATATAAATATTAATAAGAATTTTTAGATAAAATAGTTTTATTCACATTACTGTTTTTTGTACTGTAATCATTTTTTTGTAAAAGTTTTAAAATACACTGATCTATTGGACTACTGGACAAAAAAACAGTAATATTAATATGTAAAAACGGTAATTCTTTTATTTCTCACCTGAGTATCAATGTATCCTGGTCCTAAGCTAGGTATGAAGAGTAGCCCATTCTGATTAGCAAACTTATTTAAGTCTTTCCAATTTTTCCATGAGCTTCCATAACTGAAACCATTAATACCAAAGTATGTATAAAATCCATCAAAATGAGATTTCTTGATATGGTTTTTATGTTGAGATTCAACGAGCAGTCCAATGTAAATAGCATCTAATTCGGTTCCTCTAAGAGTTAAGTTACCACGCTCTGAAAGTAGTTCCCACCATGCAGTTGATGGGAAGACATAGGAGTCATATATGTACATCACTGGTAAAATAGCTCCACTGGAAATGAAGTATAATTTTTAGTTATACAAATATTTGATATAATTAAAATATTTAATTTTTTTCTTTAACTATCCCAGATTTAAAAATCTATTAAATCTCATCAAATAAATCACTGAATGAGGAATGTGACAATGTGTTAATAAATAATTCAAATTAAATTTCATTAAGGGTATCTTATTAAATTTTACAAAATATTTTTATATATTTTGTTTAATAGATTCTTAATCTGGAATAAATTTAATAAAATTCTAAATTCATGAAAGTAATTTGATAATTATTTTATGCAATTGCAAGATTGTATTATATTAGATTTTAAATGAAGTTAATTACTTATGTTATTCAACGGTATTTTAGAATTATTAATAAATATGTAGAATGATCATTAATCATTTGTTACAGTTATTTAAAAAATTCTTGAATAAATACTTACTCGTTTTCTCTTTTCATTCTGTGAAGTGCTGGATGTGAACCATACTGATTTAGTATGTACCTTATATGCTCCATCAAATTAATAGGATTTCTACCCTCATAAGGTTCAATATGAGGAGCAATTTTCAGCTGATACCTGTGAGCAGCATCCAAAAGATCCGGCATAATAGAATCAGTATTGTCAGTACTACTAGGTGGAGTCCACGAAACAACAGCCACTCCTGTTAAAAATATCATGTTATATTTATTGCATTTCTATTATGGAAGAAAAATTGATTTTAAAGATGCATGTTATTTATATGCATACACAAATTCTCATGAAAATGAATAAAATATTTTTAAAAGTTATAAATAAACTCACCGATGCCAGCTTCCTTCAATTGTCTCATATGCAGATCAATAACTTGTGGATCCAGTGAACTGTAGCATCCTAAATTTGGATAATAATTAGCACCAATATCAGCAGGAGGAGTGTGACTACCCTCTGGGAAGACTCTTTTATCATTTTTTTTCCAATTAGGAAGAATGTCATGATTCCAATGTTTCCAGGCTCCATCATATTCAATAGAGCGATACCAAGCATAGTAAAAAATGTGCACATTGTAGTTAGGTTCAACTACTAAACTGTTATTCAAAAGGGGTAAAACTTTATTCCTCATTTTTCTGGACATCCTTGCTATTTTGTTCTGAACCATTTTTTCTCGCATCTCTTTGTACCTCTTTTCATTGTTCTCCCTTCTGCTTTCACTAAAAATCATTTATTTTATTAAAAAGATGTATAACTACATAAAGTATATAATTTTAGTTTTATTTAAATATCTAATTATTCATAACACGACAGGAATTCTCATCCAACAGTACTAATAACAAAACCACTGAACAATAATCAAACCAATTCAGCGTTCCTTGTAATACTTACTGTGTAGCCAGCTGAGTAGTGGAGGATTCAGTCGGCTGGTTAGCCAGGGTGCTCCACTCGACAGCAGCCGTAACAGCCTGGGGCTGGCACTTGACCGACTCCAGCGGTGTCAGTTTGACAATAATAACAGCTGCCATCAGCGTGGACAGCACCAGCACCATAGCCGACAGGTAGAAGCATTTTCTCAGCGAAACTGCTGTTATGAGGTTGCCGAACAGCATGATCACCAGCTACCCTACACCCTCTTATCCCTATACCCAAACCCTCCCCACCTCACTTCCAAAATCACAGAGAGCCACGAGCCAGCAAGCCTCCCGGCTCTAGCTTCCGCACTCCCGAGCCTACTCGCAATATATCAAAAAGCTTATACACCAAAAAAGCGACGAAGCGCCGGAGTCTATATCTCGGAACTCTGAGTGCGCGGCGCGCGCGCAAGTGCACGTACACACGCGTTTGCTGGCGCAGGTATAGCGAGGGGGGGCAGGAAGCGCGGGTGGCCCAGGGATGGGAAATCGATATTAGTAGTCGGCAGCAGAAAGAGAGCAGCGGCGGCGGCGGCGCGCGGGCTGATTGTCACACTGCACACACGCAGAAAAAAGTAAACAATAGCTGAGAGAGAGTTGGCTCTCTCTCTCTCTCTCCGCATGCACAGTGCGTCGTCTGCGCCTCTATTCTGGAAAGTCGATCGTCGAAAAGCGCATATCAGAGGTAGAACTGCCACCCCCCCGCCGCCACCCGTCGTTAAAGAATGTATCTGCCCTCTCACGGTTGAGGCGCGAGTCAGCTGTGAAAGAGTGAAGCTGCTCTCGCGGTGTGATAATGTATATTTGTAGGTGTATGCGGCTCTGGTTAAGTAGATCGACGAAGTTTTGCGGTTGGATATATAGTTACAGTAGTTTTAAGCACGCGCGCGATGATAGTGTGAGCTATGATATGTACACATGCGGGCGGGTGCATATATAAGTGTGGCGCGGCACTAAGACTGGGGCAAGACGGGAGTTAGAGTTGCAGGCCCTGTAGGTGTATATATACGGAAAGCTGAGCGGTGATTTTTGCACGCAAGAAGCTGGGGCTTGCGCAAGCGCGAGTGTCGCTGAGTGCGCTGACTGTATTTTTCGCTTGTTTTAAGAATAAGGTAACTGCGCGCGCCGTTGTCTGTATGCAATGTGTGTGTATGCTTTGAATAGAAAGGGTGGCTGCGTTATATGATCTCGAGACACTGTGGGGTTATTGTGTCGCCGGTAGGTTTGGACGATGAATGAGCTGAATGATATTAAGAATTAGAATGTAGGTGTAGGGAGTTGTTGTTCAAATGTAATTACATAGAAAAAAAGGTGTTTTTTTATGAGAATTAGAGAGCTTTATTTATCACAGAGAAGTGGTACTCATTTATTCACTTAAATCCTTTTTAATTACGTTAGAATGAATTTTTAGTATTTAGGAGGTCAAATTACTTTGGAAAATAAGCAGTTCATTAAGAATGCTAGTTGGCTATACTTAAAAGTTTTTTTCTACGATTATGCTTTTGTTATACTAAAAACAATGTTTTTGTACCTTAAAGGTCTCTAAGTATAGTATATGTCAATAAAGCAAGTAGTATACATAGTCACTTTCTTATACGAAACAAAAAAGTCAAGAAAATAATTCGATTTTTGAGGCGCTACATAAAATAACTTTGCAGTAAGTAGTAACGGTCTGATCAAGTCAGACCAAATCTGAAACCGCAATAATCTTAAAAAAAAAATTATGCATCCCGTGAATTTAAGTAAAGTAATTTTATTACCTTTTATAAACATATTCTAAAAAGCCAATTTTTTAGCACAAATCTGAAATCGGTATCGATTTGAAAGTTTATGAAGATATATTTCTTTTCACCATACTCTGGCCGAAAGTACCACTTTCGCTCCCGGCTCAAAATCACGAAAGTGTTATTTTCGGCCCGGGT
>UELX01005540.1:0-13391 GCA_900480035.1 Eupelmus urozonus | reverse complement strand
TGAGCGCCCTAGCTATTATTATTACAAAGCTAATAAACCCATTGCGTTTATTTAAAAACTAATAATTTGAACAAAAACCTGGAAATACAAAACCGTCCAATTTTCAAAATAAATGAGTTTTGGCTAAGTGGTTTAAAACGTTATTTAGATTTTTAATAAACTTATTATTTCTCACGTGATTTTATGAGCTAAGCGCCCTAGCTATTACTAATATAGAGCCAACGAACCCTTTAGATTCATTATAGAGTTGATGATTTTAACAAAAACTTGGAAATACAGTAAAGATCACCGTGTCGAACCGCTCCGACGTCCCGTTAATAAAGTACTGCTATTTTTTCTTGAAGAAGTAGTGCCCTGCGCACGCGCGATGACTTATTTCATGCCCCCACCTACCAGCTAGGGCCTAAAACACGTAGACGCGTAATACTTTTTTCTCAGGTAAATCAAGCACTACTTTATCCTGGATATTAAGAAAAAATCCTCTTTCCCTTTTTACAGGTGTATACAAAAAAATCCTATATTGTACTCATGAAGTGAAACAGGTTATGTGCCATGCGTGTATACCGCTCTCGCTTCGCACACGCAGGGAGCCCATAACCTAATTTATTCTAATTTTTGTTGATTTTTATACTACTTCCAATATGGAAAAAATCATGAATATGACCCTGAATATTTTTATCTATTATAGCATACTAACAAATTTTTAAACGAATTGTCAATATACCATTGTTTTTAATCAATAACTCGCTTTTTTGCATAGGAATTTTGTATTACTTTGCCTATTATTAAAAAATAATTTTTACATTTGCACTATAATAGCATAGTGGCCGTTGCCAGACTTTTAAATCCCAGACTATTGCCAGACTTTGGCCAGACTTAGTTTTTTACACGGGAAATTATGATACATTTTATGTATTTACATGGATAAATGGATTCACGGAACATGTTAAATGTCAATAAAAGGACTATCTGTTTTAACTCATAAATGAAATTAGCAACCCTGTATAAATAACATCAAAAATTATTTTTTTTAATACTTATTCGAAATGGTCCGTGCTACCTTAAACAATAATTTAAAAAAATAAGCTGTATTAACTTCAACTTTAAATTTACTCTTAAACCGGGCGCTCTGCAAGCTCTTCATTTAAAAAGGATGCCCAAGGCAAAGATGAAGGAGGTAGCACTAAACTTATTAAACAAATTTTATAAACGTCGTTTTTCTTCATAATGATCTCGAATTTATATTATGGCGTGCTCTCTATAACGAATGAAGTGAAAAACAGTTTCCCCTTCTCGAATTATAAAGAAGAGAATCAGAACGTAATCGGATTTGCTCTCGACGGAGCAGTAGCTTCTTTAAAAAAGTTTAATGAAGGCAATCACCTGTGTTTGGACTGCCGACGTTTACAAACTTTACTTATGAGAAGGAAGTTTAGGTGTGGGCTGTTTGAATACTTTTTGATGGAAGAACACTTGCAAGTGAAAGAAACTTTATTCAAAACTAACTTTTTGAAATAATTTCTTTATGAAAATTAAACGTTAAAATTATAAGCTGTTACGTAAATATTCTTAGCCATATAGATTTTATTAAATGTCGTCTTTTGTATTTATCGTGTATTATTATCTACATTCAAAGGACAGTGACCATAGAATATGTATGAATAATATATTTTAATTAATAAATAATACAGAATTTTAATTCACTTTCATACATTGTTGTTGGAAACTGTGTAAAAATTTGATATACTCCGCTCCAGCTCATCGACTTAGCAATCGCAAATTTTTACCTTAGTTCGTATTTGCGATTTTTCGCATACAATGAACAGACAAAATAAATATAATTTTGTAAATAGTGTCTTAAGAAATATTACTAATTTTTTTCGATATTGTAGAAGCCAACAATACCCGAGAGATATTTTTAATTGTAATAATTATTAATAGTATTTCTAATAATTATTAATAATAGTATTAATAATTATTATTTTTGTACTTAGTATTACGTAAATTTAATACTTATAACAAACACTAATGTTTCCGTTAATTAGATAACACAGGCATTATGATTTTCTAAAGAAGCGCATCGCGTAAACAGGATGCTCATGCTTTTTAAACTTAGTCAAGCAAAAAAAGAATCGTAACATTTCGACAAATAAAAAATGCCCCGCGACAAATGGATCTCTCGGAGCATTTCTAAGCTTTAACGACCTGCAAAGCAAAACGTAACCCACAACCTACAACCTACAACCCACAACTATTTCTGAAATAAGCCTCAAGGAACCCAAGCGCAGCCCATTAATAGGCCACATCTAATATTCTTTTCTTTTTGTGCGCTCGACATCCGTGAAGATACCTTTGTCGTATAAGCTGGTGTATCCGCATCTTAAAAGCAGCTAATTTATGACCGGGTCTTTGGAACGATAGCGAGTTTGGCTTCGGGCAATCGGAATGGCAGAGCAACAGAGCGTGGGACACAGCGAACAGGATCTATGTAGCCTTGGAAAGGTGCAGGATAGCAAATAGTTGATTAGACAATTGATGTAGAGATAGTGGGAGGTCCGATCATTAGAATGTTTTTTTTTTGTTAGTGCTATTTATTTAAAAGTTGATTTTAGCTATGCGCATATTAACACTATGTTCATGTATTTAATAGAAATTTGATTTGAAATTTTTTATTGCATGTGAATTAGATAATATAAACAATTTGAATATATCGAATGAATTAAACACTTAGATGAAAAAAATCAAAATTCAGAAAGTGACAATTCAATTGCTTAAAATTGTGTCGCAACTTTGAGTTAATTTAGGTTCTATTTTATGGTTTACGTGGTATTTAAAAGTGTTTAGTCTTACACTATTTTTTAAGACTAACAACAAAATGGTGGGCATTTATACACCGAAAAAATTTTTTAGTCCAGAAATAATTTTTCAATTTAAGATTAAATATTTGTACATATACCGAATTATTTCGTTTGAAATAGAAACTATATTTTTCTTTTTACATAAATATGAAATAAATATGTTTAGCAAAATGTATTTTGAATTTTCTAGCTGTATACCTAGCAGTAGATAGATTTACTTTTCTTTTATAACTTAGGCTCAGACCGGGTCATAGAATAACAATATGTCTATTGACTGTTTAGTAGCCTGACGACTAACGCTACCAAAAGTGCAATAAAATATTTCGGTAAAGAGACGTTGTTTTGAACCCTTGCAAGTACGGGCAGGAAGAGTCTGTAATCAGTCGTGCGGTAGCCCTTAGCTGATTTACGTTTACTTGGTATCCGCGCTTTTCAAATACTTCTAATTTTTATTCATTTTTATATCTCAATAAAAACTATTACACTGGAAAACTAATTAAATTCTCTTTACTTTCGCATGCGCAAAGATAGGTACTCAATAGAATAAAATACCATCAAATATTAAGAAATCAATTTCAGGACCTATTAACCTAAATAGTAGCTCAAAATTGTAAGTACTTTAGCCTAAAATAGTTCTTTTTCAACGAACCAAAATTTGTTATACAAAGGGTCTCCACTCCTCTTGTTAGTTCAAATTAATTGTTAACAATTTGTTAAAAATGCCAATTATTAGTTGAGAAATACTGAAAAAATAATATGTTTGTGATATAGTATAGGAAAATGAGTAAATGAGAAGTAACAGTTATATTACAAATAGACCTGGTCAGAAACTGATCCGACTACAATACTGTAGTTACGTCTATAATAACTTTTACTTCACCAAACAAAAGAGAAATCCTCCCAGAACCAAACATTCCCGTGTTCCCAAACAAGGAACAAAGAAATTTTTGAATCTGCAAACTGTAACGAAATTCCAATCAGATAAGAAGCCCGAGAGTCCACTCACATCCACGCGAGCCAGCCGCACAGATACAGCCCGCACAAGCAGATCCTGATCTCGTAATTCCGGATGCATGAAGCACACAGGCCAGCGTCGCCGGATTAATATTCCGAGTTCGACAGTCAATGAAGTCGGCTATACGCGCGGGAGCAAAACCGTCCCGGTCACGTGCTCGCGCCTAGATTACGCAACGCGATACCTCCCCCCCAACTACGAATCTCTCTCACTGTGTGTATAACAAAGAGCGACTTGAAATTCGCTGGGCGTATGTGTATGCGGCGACAGAGGTAAAAGTTTCCGCGTTGCGCTTGTGATAGCGCTAGCCATTGTCCAAGACGGTAAAAGTTTTGCTTTTTTTTAAGAATTCATGTGGACTCCGATTGTCAGAGATTACGAGTTGTCAGCCCACGTAAAATGTACATTTTTCAAGATTTGTTTCGCCGCTACTGTAATTGTCCAATCATAACCCATTCGTCGTGGAAGTACTTTTTACAATAATGAAAAACAGGTTCTGCTCAGGGGTAAAAAATACAATTTATTAGCATTTTTTGCCTAACCAAATTATGTCTTTATGTAACTCTTATAAGAGCAGATACATGCGGACGTAGTTACATATAGAGAAAACTATTGAAATTCTCGGAGAAATCGGCGTTTAATATTGCTGCAACGAATCTAAGTCAAAAAAACTAGATGACCGTTGAGTACAGTAAAGATCAAAATTACTGGATTTTCAAGGTAAAATTTCTTTTAGATGTAATGCGAAGATATATGAGTACCAGATCATTAGAAGTGAAACATTGACAATTCATTATAATAAAAATACTATTCGGCTTAAAGTTTAATCGCATGATATTTGATATTAGATCGCTCAACACGAAAATTTTAAACAAATATTATTGAAAGTATTAATGATACAGTTGCTTAACATCCTGTGAAAGTTAATTTGAACTTTGAATTTTCCGGCTTAAATTTGCATAAAATAATGGTTTAAAGTTTTCAGTTAATATTTTATTCTGTATAATAGCAATTCGACTAAATAATTATGTAATTTTCTATTACAAAGACGTTTATATAGTTGTAAAAATATTGTAGTACAACGTTATAACTTTATAGTAACGCTATTGTTGTATAACGTTACTGAATGAAAATTGAAAATCAAAAATAAATTTGAACTTTACTATAGCCGATCACATACTTGAAAGTTCATTAATTTTGGCATGATTATAACTTTTAGCGTAACTTTTGTTTGGTAATTTTAATTAATCGCATAACAGTTAATTACATAATGCTTTGTTATTAATCATTTATTGTTTTACTGTAGTGTTAGTTCTTAATCATAACAGAACATATCTCGTACGTATGTGAAGCGCATACCACATTCTAGATTATAATGTATACAAAAAGTATCAGATCTTCTCCAGGTGCATAAGCACCATAACATTACCTGCCACTTTTGCAGCTGATCTGAGAACTAACCGGTAACAAAATTACTTAAACTTTCACGGAAAGTTGGAGAAAACAGTTTTTTGTAAATTACTCTTATCTAAAATAGTTGTGAGCTTGTTTCACACGCATTAAGTGTTAATATTTTGACCGATTATGTGATCTATTATTATTTTAATTTTAGGTTGTGTTATGGTTTCCTATATGAAATAAAGTCCGTAGTAAATTACATCTACTTTTTTCTAGAATTAACTAACAACTAGAACTTTTAAGTGAAAACCACAATTTCTCAGTATTAACCACAAAAATTCAAAAAATGTTCACCCCTTCCCTAACGCAGCCTCACAACACAGTCACCTCAGGACGAATCCGCGAAACCGTGTACACAGTGGAACAGTAACGGGAAAACAAACGGGCGCCGCCTGGACCGGGAAAAGCTCGGCGCGCGCGCTCCCCTCGGGCTGTTTTGGCGGAAAAGTCGCGGGCGAGGGGGGGAAGGGTGCTTCTCTGCTGGCGCGTCGCCAAGTCGCCGCGGGAGTCATTATCTTCCGGCGCGGGTATATATTCCAAGGGTCGCCCGCATACTCCATTGATCCCGGGGACGCCGGGCCAGAACTGGGTCAAACTGCGGTGGGGCGGCTAATTCGGGCTCCTTTTTTTCTTGCGCGAGAGTTACAACGATGGCAGAGGCAGACAGAGAGAAGGAAAGGGTTTCTTGCTGGTTGCAAGGCTAGCTGCGGGGTGGGTGAGGGTCTGGCGATGCGAATTGTGGAGAAAACAAGGAAATGTAATTTGAAGTGATAATTTTAGCAGGGAGCAGTGGAATGGGTTTAGTTTTCTTTTAAGCTTTCTAATCTCTATTACGAGTTGTAAGTTTTGATAGATTTTAAAAATGATCTTAAATTTTTGAGATTTAGTGCAGTGATAAGAACAATGGTATCTACTTTTGGAATTTTACGTAACTATGCATTCAAAGATCTATTGAAAATTCGATGAGTATAGTTTCAACGTGAGGTTAAATTTAGATGTCTATCTTATTTTATGTAACAAAGTTTAAGTTACAATAAGAATAATTTAATGATGTACTGACTTAAATAAAAATTTAACCTGATAAGAGCTTTTTTACGGGTCCTTATCACACTCCAGATTTTGAATCTTAAATTAATAAAAGGTCCATGAAACGGCACCAAAAAGCAGCTCTTAAAGGTTTTAGATATCTTCGAATACATTAATTATTTGATTGGATGAATTACTAATCATCAAATTATCAAATTTATACATCCTTGACCATTATAGAAAATTTTCCATTTACAAAACACCAGTAACTAATTTTTCTTTTCCAATTTTCTTTAATTTTTTAATCACACAAATTGTTGAATTATATTCTGAACGAGATAACAAATTTTTAGATGTAATATTTGGTCTTTCATTAGTTTCTAAAATCATTATCTGAATCATCATCATAATTCTTGTGCAAAGTCTCTAGCTCTACAGAAACCTTACAGAGATTTCCAGTGACATTAAATACAGTCCTCTTTTTTACTTGGGATTTTGCTAACTTGTCTATATATTAATTTTTATTAACCAAATAAGCTAATTTGAACTTTGTGCAAGACATAACATGTAACTGATTTTGTGTTATTTTTTTGTAGGCACCTTTTTAAAGGCTTTACAATATGTATTAGTTGCATCTCATAATACTGTTGTATTTGATGGTAATTTTTTTTTGTACTTTATTAGTTATAACAGATCCAGAATTATTTTATTATAATGAGCATCACTGTTATGTTTATTTTTTTGCAATCTTTTTGTTTCTTATATTTATTAATAATTTAAAGAATTTTTATATCATTATTTTCATCACTACTATCACAAGTTATACATGGTGTGTTCGTAAGAAAATTTAACATTTTATCAACTTTGAATCTACATTACACCAAACCAATAAAAGAGCTTTATATTCATTTCTATTACAAATCATCGCTTATCAAAATCTAAGAACCCAAGACGAGCCCAAGAAGCAGGATTTCCTATTAAAAAGTGCACACACATCATCATTCACATAAGATCACCCCTACACACATGTCAGCCGCTCGAGCAGCTTTAAAACAGATCACGCGCACAGCAAAAAGCGCTCGCAGCCTCTCGACGCGCTTTCTCCGAAGAAAAGGCCAGCGCAACAGCGCGCCCGGCGCGAGCGAATTTTCATATTTAAACTCCGGCAAACCATGCGTTTTAATTCGCATTAAACGCGGCCCAATGACGCGGAATATTGGCGCTCGGCGGTTACGCGCAACGTAAATACGCGCGTTATAAAATCCTCGCGCTTCGCTGCATACATGAACCCCCGCGTGCAATTAGGCGGCGCTTTATAATGCTCTGTGTTTGCGCCGTTCATGCGCGCCTGCATACACAATATGCGCGCGCGCTCGCGCTCGTTTCAACGGAAATGTAACACGCGTGCGGTTCAAACGCACCGCTGCAACAGCGATAAAAAGCCAGAGGCCGGCTCTGCCCCCCTGCCGCCTCCTCCCTCGGCTGCCAATTTTTGGTTCGCCTTTTTTTTACTTATAATAACCAGGCTGCTGCGTGCCTGAGCGAGAGTGTATATACCGTTTGTACGGTGTTCGTTTTTCCGGCCAGCGATGCAAAGTACCCGCGCGGTTTTCCCATTGTTTTATGATTTATTTCTTGTTTGTAAACACCTGGGTTGGGATAAATAATACGCTGATGCAATAAATGGTTAGCGCGCATCAATGACATGCGATGCTGATTCCGATCTTTTTGAGAAATTGATAATATGGAATCTCTTGTTGCATGTTTGGAAGATGATGGAAATAAGTAATTTTGGTGAATTGCATTGATGATACAAGGATTAGTTTCACTTTGTTATTTCTTTACAAGTTATTATCGCATTATTTATTATCAAAAACAGATAGCGGGATAGCCATTTAAATTCTTCGGTAAAATAAATTTAGAAGAAATATCATTTTTACATGGACTTTATGATACTGTACATTCCCGTGATCTTATTTCTTACTTGGTTATAAAATGTTACTTTAATAAGTAATAAATAACCTAACATAATAAACTTTTGAAGTTTTGAAATTATACCAATTTTGTATCTACTGTATATCGGTCGTTTACCCTGGTAGAAAATTGACCAGATTTTGGGCAGAATTTCTGGGCAACAAATGTTAAAATGACACTTATCTAAAAATTCTGGAAATGCTTTGAACATAATTTATACATAAGACCTAACCTTAACAATTTTTTTTCATGACCAACCCTCTGAGGTTTTCCGGGGTTACCATACTTTTTCCTCACCGTGTATACTAATTTTTACTATAAAATATATTATTATACATACTATTTTTATCATAACAAAGTAATTGCATCAGTTAATATTAATTATTATTAACTGATCTGAGTCTCATTGCGGTTCTATGTTTGAATAATGGCTGTTTACATGTAGAATTCATGTTATAATATAAGAACAATATTATATACAATATAAACATTTGATTTTTGTTGGTTCAAATATGTATACAGCGATATTCAAATAATTTTATATTTGAAATAATTATACAAGACTGTATAACCTCTAGAGGTCCGGAAAAAATTAGTACGATTCATACTCAACACTTTGTATAAGATTAAATTATAATATAAGACTTCATTTTTATACATTTTCTTAAAGCGATCACAAATCCCAAATCCCGTTTTCTAAAGGTTAAATGTGTTTGACCGAGTTGAGCAAGCAGTTACGCTGACTATTTTGCGTCGCTAAGTTTGGTTCAATTTAGCTTTTTTTTAATATCTCTGCGTTTCTATGCTTAGCTCACTTTGCTTATGATGAAAACTAGAACAAACATGACATACGCAGGCCTCTCATAGTATTTTTGAATCTACTTACATGTACAAATATAATTATTGAGAATTTTAAACATAAAGTAACCTAACAAATGTATCGCGAAAAAAATTTCAGTAGTGAAGAGAAGTATAAAATTATGATCAGAATTACTTTTTTTGTAAGTAAAAATTTCACCGTCTAAAACATCTAAGAAATTACTATCTTAATAATTGTACTATTTTGCTACTTTTTATTTAAATTTTTTTTGTATTGTCATTTTTACTGATAAAAAAAGAATTTTTGGAGATATTTTTTCAAATATTTGGCAATAATTATTATTCTTACAAAGTCTCTCAGTATATTGATTGTCGGTAATATTAACAATAATGATTTCATTTACTTTTTTAAAAATTTCTATATACATACTTTTCCAATATACTGATCTTCGTAAATAGAATTAGCAAGCTGTAAATATTGAATATCATGAAACTGTTAAAAAACTGTAAAGTATTAATAAAATTAAAAATTGAATAGTAATGACCGATCAAGCTCAAACGATAAAAAGCCCGCAAACTACCTCAATCGAAACATCTAGCCTCGCATCCTAGTTAATTTTATCTCGGGCCCACAAACAAGCTAAACCCAAAATGAAATTATACACCGGCATAGAGAGGCTCAATCCGCTGAGCGAAAAGCGTAATTATAATCGCGTACAGCAATCCCACTTCATCCGATATAGAAAATTTTCCAATTAATATTTTCGTCATATAACGACAATAATTATCATTAACCGAACCCAACCGACGACACAGAGACTCGCGCTCAGAGGTACATTTAGCAGCGAGGAAAAGCGATTTCGCCCTCCTCTCTCGGCGTTAATACGCCAAAAAAGTCCTCTCGCTCAGCCAACGAATCTAGTTAGAGAGGGAGAATCTCCCCCACCCTTCTCTCTTTCAGCTATGCTACGCATGATACATGCAAACGTACACGCTCCACAGTTCTGGCACAGTCGCGCACACAGGCGCAGACACAGGAGAGCGA
The DNA here is from genome assembly GCA_900480035.1 of Eupelmus urozonus. NCBI lineage: Eukaryota > Metazoa > Arthropoda > Insecta > Hymenoptera > Eupelmidae > Eupelmus > Eupelmus urozonus. The sequence continues at coordinate 3,196 of UELX01005540.1, read as the reverse complement.
GATCGCAAAGGGATGCAGCGGCTCCGGCTGGTAAAGATAATTGCGTGTGCTGATTGCACGCACGGATATACAGGTGCACACATACACGCACAGTGTAACCAACTAATTGGAATTTCAACGCTCCGCACATAACTAAACAGAAAACGCATTTAGACCATATAATCGCGCGGCTGGTAAGCGAGGCTATGCACCGATTCTTATACGGGGGGGATGGAAGGAGTGCAAGCCCCAAGTTATTACCGACGAATTAACGCTCAGCTGACCGACTGGATATGCTGCTGCTGGTGCGCGCAAGCCACCAGTCCGAATTATGGGATACGTTAATCAGCCGTGAAATTATTCTTATTTGAACACGTGTGATGAGCTGCTTTGCAGAAGAGATGCTGACCGCGGGTGTTGATTTATGGGATTGCCGCTCGCTGGGTTTGCGCGTTTCCGGAGGTTAGAGAGTTTAGAACGATTAAGGGCTGCTGCTGATATTTTCGACGCTACTTCGCTGTTTGAGGGCGTATTTAATTGAAGCATATTAAAACTAAAACTTTATTAACGTTCATGGAGAATGTAAAAAGAGCGAAAATTAATTTTCCAATTTGTGCGGCTGATTTCAATTGATGAAAATTTTAAAGTTAGAGAACCGGCTGCTAGAGAAACAAAAGCCATATAGAAGCAAGAGCGGGGTAGGCGTAAAGTTGACCGCAGTGCCAATGTAATGTTTTTCCGTTTGATGTGCTGCGCTCGACGTCGGCGGACGTTGAAATTGATCGACGTTGACGTCGAAACGACAGGGATGTATTTTAACCGCCGAAAGCTCTTACCAATCTACGAAGCAATTTACGTTGCGCCGGTATATATATATATATATATCGCCGTCCCCGGGTTTACACGAGTATTTTATGAAATTAACAGATGATTTTGATGGATATATCTGCGTTTATTTTTAGACTTTTATCAAGAAATGAGAAATTAATTTTTGATAATTGACCGGGGCATTGAAGGCTTTCATGGGGTTTTAATATTCTTATAAGTATAAACTTGTGTTTCAATCGAAATTGATTTTTATCGTTCCGATTATTGGAATTTGTACAACTGAAAAAAGTAATATTGCCAAGTAATATTGCGTATAAATGATTTAGCGTTTCAATTTCAATTTTAATTGATAAGTTAATAGAAATGTTAAAATGCCAATTGATAACTAATTGTATTATTCAAGTTCTTTACGAATATATTTTTAGTAAGGTCATCATCGTCGCTTTTCTTAAGTGACAAACGTCATACTGGCCGAAAAGATTAAAAACGTAAATACTTTTGATTATTTTTATTTTTTAAAAGCACCAATTATTATTTACTACAAAATTATAGATTGCATGAAAAATCATATTCGTAAACCCTATAAGAACAGTAGGAACAAAAGGATTAATAAATTAACATGGCAGGGCGTACCTTGGCCCATGCATTCAGCAAACCTCTACCTTTCATTTAACATCTCAAAGTAACATATGGCCGTTCATCACCGTAACGTATTGTTTCGCCAGTATGTATTATTACAATAATACATAGCTGTTTCTTCTGTTCTAATGCTTCTTGTATTCTTTACTTTGATCTTATACTTTGATCAATAGATATTTCGAACTGTAATAAATAATGCGTTTAAATACCGGTAAAGCGGATTACGGTAAAACTTTTTATTATAATGTTTTCTTACTGATATTGAAGCTAGCGAATTCATAGAAACAACTTAATTATACCAAAAAAAAATATTTTCAAAAAGCAATATTTGTAAAGCTTTGCCAGTCAGTTTTAAACTTATTATCCAACGTAACTTAGACTAATAAAAAGTACAGTTAAATAGTGCTTAATCAGTACTAATTACTCTATTTCCTTTCCAGCGTCTAACCACGATTAAAAATCAAAAGCGAAATCGCGTACAGCTAAAATAAACTCCTTGATCCGACTTGCAAGCTGCATTCTTGAATCGTAACCTAAATAATGCCGCCTAGCCTGGAAAAGCTCGCTTATAAAAGGCATTAAAAATGAGCGCGGGGTTCGGCAAAGCCGCGGCTGCGGATTTACGCGCACTGCTAAATCCTTTGTGGACGACGACTAACCGCGCGCGCAAGTCGCGTAAGATCTCTGCACCGTTAAGGTAGGATTTACCGCGAAATCGAAGGTAAACGCAGAAAAAAAATAAGACAAAAATATCATAAGACGTAGCGAGCGAAAAAGAGAGCGAGCGAGCCAAACAGCAAGGGAGCAAAAAGGTGAAGAAACAAAACAGCGCGGTTTTCAAGCGAGCGAGGCTCTAAACGCATTTTCAGCCGGGAAAATCTCGCTTGCCGCGCACACGCTTTTGATGCGGCCTGTGGCGGGATTAAGCGGCTCCTTTTTTTCCGGCGCGGGGCTCGGGATTCATACTTTTTCAGAGGCGCGTGTACACACTGTGCTTGCAGGCACTTGCAATAAGACGCTCGGGGTATAGTATCTGCTGGGAGAGAAGACGAGAAGATTCGGGAAAACAAGATTTTAATAAACGTGTTCAAGTTGCGAGGGAAAAGGATGTCTGTATGGTTTTGCTCGTTTTGCTCTATTCTTCGCTTTGGTTTCGTGGCAGAAAGAGAGAATCATAAAGGATTCGCGAGAGTTCATTTATGATCGTGGATTTGGAAAAAACAAAATTAATAAATAGATAAATAAACAAAAAAATATAGTAAGCTGGATTCAGTGCAAAGTAAATATGTGTTATTAAATAAAAAAGGCTAGTTCAACCGAATAAAAATTGAGCAAGCGAAACTAATAAATTCTATAAAATACAATCAACAAGATTCATGCGCTGGTCAGAAACTGCCAATATTGGGCGATACCAGTAAATTTTAGCGTAAAAAAAGGTTGCTAGCATTGAGCAAATACTGCTGAAGTATCTCACTCGTTAATAAAATAAAAGTATCTGTGTAATCGTTCACTATTGTGTACAAGCAAATCAAATAAAGTATTATATTTTTCAGCTTCATTTAACTAATTATATATTAAATGGTAGATTCACTGCAGTATTGCATCAATTAAGTTTTGTTAGATTGCTATTAGGGTCAACCATCCAGTGAATGAATGATTTCGCATTTCTTCACTTTAATTGTATTAAAATAAGTATAAAAATTCTATAAAAATTATTGCTTGCGTCATAATATGATTTTTTAATGTTTAA
>UELX01005539.1:0-13393 GCA_900480035.1 Eupelmus urozonus | reverse complement strand
AGATCAACAAGAGAATTATTTCTCCCTTCAAAATAATTAATCACGACCAGCGAACGATAACTTCTTTAAGTATTATTTTTTAATTTATCTTTTCTTCTAAACCCGGAAATGCCGCATATGACGATATTTTATCGCACTAAAAATAAAATTTAAAATACGGGTATATATTCTGTAAAATTTAATTTTTACTAGAAATACATTTCATTATAAAAATAATATACTGCAATATTTAATGTATGTACATTTGAATAAACTGTAATTTATACAGTAAAATGCTTCTGTCTTCTTACTTATCTTCGAGAAGTCATATCATCAATTGTATACATATCAGTTTATTTTGAAACATCAGATCATCCACCGTGGTTTCTAACGTTTTTTGTTATAGTTACGATGACTATTTCAAAAACAATTTACATAAATAAGATAATGCAATCGAGTTGCATAATATTATTTTAAAATCAATTTATAATGAGAAAATACTAAATTTTAATAATAAATAAATTAAATCTATTTAGAAATTTTTGTAATAAGGAAACCTAAATAGCCAGAGTTTAAAGCTTATTGATAAATTATTAATGTATTATATAAAATAAAATAATAATAAACTTTATCCTTGAACATAATGACGGTCAAATAAAAAATGTGAATAATAGAATCAAGACTACCTAGATAATAAGATCGAATAAAAAGTTAATATACCTGTTTTTCTTGCAAAGCGTAATTATTTCAACAAAAAAACAATTATTCTATTTTGATAATACTAAAGCTTATTATGCAGCTGTGTATTATAAGACTTGTCCGCTCATTTTCCACAGAATTAATTGCAGCTATCTTACAATTAATTTACAATGTATCTCTAGTTTGAAAAATAAAAAGAAGTATATGAATTTTAAAATGATAAAATTTGCTAATTCATTTTGGAAATACCCCAAATTTAGTTATTAAATAAGTATTATTCATAAAGCACCGCAAGCAGAAAAATAAGTATGTACACAAGTGAGTAATTTATATAATTTAATCAATAGTGTTTAATTAATAATTAAATCATATTATAAAGAATTCTTTTTGAATAGTATTTGTTAAATATTATTTATGATTCACCGCATATTTTATTTTAGTTATTATTGATTCATGATTATTACTTAAAAGGATTATATATACTATCATATTTTTATAATAAAGAAATAATTTTAATAAGAAATTACACACAAAGAATGAAAAAAAAATCCAAACAAAAGCGAGTAATTTAAAAAATCCGCTAAAAATACAATTTAACCCACTAATTTCCTTATCATCAACAACATCACTGTCCTTCTAATTCTCCTCTCACCAACAATAACCACTCACACAGACAACCAACACAAGCCAACATCCAGGATATTTCAAAGGCTTTGCAAATTTATCGCCGTCGCGATTTACCCTTCCTGTCTCGCGAAACACGAGCTCCGTTTCTTTAGCAAAGCTCCGAGGCGCTAGGTACGGCTCGTATATGCCGATTACAATCGCTTCTTAATTTACTCGGAAAAACTCACCTCTCGGACAATTGGCGCGATTTATCGAGCCTGAATAATGTGTCAATGACGATCGATAATCAGCCGAGCGACGCGATTGTGTTATGTGTGTATAAACACGAGCGCAGGCTAATCCGAGCGTATAAAAAGGAAGCGTCGTTACGCCGGGCTAGTTCAGTTATCTGCCCGCAACAGCTGACTGAAAGCTCGCTGCTCTCGCTGTGCTTTACGATTGAAGATTGACTTTTGGAAGTTTGTATAGTCGACATGAAGGTCCTCGTTGTCCTGTTGGCTGTCTGCCTTATCGGCGCCTATGCGGTGAGTTTTTGATAGATTGTTGGGGTAAATGGGAGGGTATAGAATTTTGATTTAGAGTAATGGGGATGTTGAAATGCTTGTTTGGGTTGAATTACAGAAAAAGCTTAGAATTTTTTGGAATAAGTATGAGTAAATTTTGAGCGAGTTTAATAGTAAAAACTTTTGATCTCTTAATAAATAAATCTATAAATCTATAAGAAAAATTGAAATAAATTTTAAATATCTAAAAGACTTTAAGAAATTTTTTATTTAATATGAATCATTTATAACGATACCTTATTATTAATTTTGTTTGAGTTACATTTATTTTATAATTTTATAAAATGGAAGAAATATTTCACATCTTATTTATATGTGTATTAAAATGTCATCGACATCATAACTTTACAAAAAAACAATTTTTCAGAGCACTCTGAAGGATGAGCAGAAAGCAAAATTAGCAGAGTTCAAGCAATCCTGCATTGCTGAAAGTGGCGTTGATAAGGGTAAGAAATAAATTATTATTGACTTTATTTAGAATTCACTATTTTTTCTACTATAATAAGAAATTTTTTATGCTAATCTTCTGTTGATATCTTAAACGTGAACTTTGTAAAAAAATATATATAAATAGTAGTTTATCATATAAACTTAATCGCTTTTTTATTTATAAAAACTATCGATGTTATAAGGTGAGGCGCGCTATCGTATACCGGTCGAGCAATTTGAATCTCCTCATATTCATTACTGATCTGTTTTAAAACGAGCATGATAAAAGACACTTTGATATAAAAAAATTAATTTTTGTCTTTCAGTTTAAAATTATCTCTTTGCTTATTATGAGTTTTTTCTACCATTTATAAATTTAACAAAAATTATTAAAATTAAATAAATTAGAAACAATAGATTTTTTGTTGATCTTTTTGTTGAACTATTTAATTTAACAAAATAGTTAATTTATTAAAAATTTAAAACCATTTTATGTAAAATAGTTTTAAAATAAAATATATTACTAATTTTTATTAAGCAAAAATTTCCTAACTGCATATTAATAATTGGTCGAGACTATTTAATCAAATAGATTTTTTCGAATTTTGTAAGAACAGTGCACATTATAACCTCTGTAAATTCTGATTTCAATAAAATAAAATTTTGTAATGTTCTAGAAACTATCGCTAGTATTATCAAGGGTGGCCCAATTCCAGAAGTTGACCCGAAACTTGACTGCTTCTCTTCCTGCTTGTTGAAGAAAATTGGAATTGTAAGTACATTTTTCACTTCGTTAGTATAATTAAAATATAAAAAATTATATTTATTGCATTTTTTTATTCTTCATTTATGTAAATTTAACATTCATTTATTTTGATTTCTTTTTAATAAATTTTCTTCCTTATTACCTTAACTTTTATTATTTAATCATTAAACAAAAAGCATATACATATACAGAAAAAAATTTACCTATAAATTAAAAAAAAAATATTGCAGCGCTTAAGAATATTATATAAAAGTATTAATGTACTGTAGAAGTAGCCTGCAAACATAGCTGTAAATTTTTTTAGCTGTCAGCTGATTATCCGTAGCAAAAAACTATATACATTCTCATATCGTTCGATTCTTGTTCTCTTTATGCAATCAGAGTATTAAAAAATCCAAGCTTCACTTACTCTCATATCTGCTACGTCTATCTCTGAAAAAAAACGACTATTTTCAAACGATCCGCAATTACATCTTGTCCAGTATTAATTATCACTCGCGAGATAAACATTAATACAAAGTCTCTGCATATAAAAAAAAAACGAGGCGATAAATTTTAAAAATAAAATTTGTCAACTTCTCCGATTAGATGAAGCCAGACGGCAGCGTGGACGTGGAGGAAGCTCGCAGGAAGGCGGCTACCACCAACGCCGATATCACAAAGGCTAACGGGGTTATCGACAAGTGTAAAGATCTGAGTAAGTTTCTCGCGCTTTTACTACAACTTTCCTTAAGTCTCGATTTTGATTTTATGACTTTCCGACAGTTTAACCGATTTTCGTTTTTCATTTGCAGCGGGCAAGGACACCTGCTAGACTGGCGGCAAGATTCTTGAGTGCTTCATCAAGAACAAAGACTTCCCCGTGCTTGACTGAGAAAATGCGATGAGGAGATGAAATTGATTTTTAATTTCAATGCCATTGTGATTTTATATTTAATAAACAAGTATTTTGTGAATTAAGATTAATCTAGCCGATTTTTTGTTCATTGATCCTTTTATGATTACTTTTTCGATCGCTATTATTATTTTTTAAATCAAAAGTATAAAAATTTAATTTCGGATATTTTACTTCAATTATTGAATTCTGTGATTTAATTCTCTGCTTGTAAGATGCTTTATATTTTATGACATTCATTTTTCGATAAGTTAATCATGAGATGCTTTATTCAGTCGGGCAAGTATTTTCCCAGTAGAGTGTTGCGAATCATACAAAGCTGCTGGCATTTTCAATATGAAAGAAATAATTCTTCCTTTAATCACTTTTTTTATTGCGGCTTGCTGGGTATGTTTTATAAAAATTATAAATTATTCGTAATTATTCAGCATATTTACTTGATTATACCAACCTCTAACATGAATGCTTGTTTAATTTGAATGACTCAAAACTAAGGCAAGACTTACAAAGCACTACTTTTTTTAAATACTTTGCTAAATTATTATATTACAGATATTAATATAATATGAAAAAATACGAAAATAATGAAAAAAAAAAGAAATTCTCTAAGATAATTTGTAAAATTTCATGTGTATAGATATTGTTAATTAAAAAAGAAAACGAACCTTATCTTTTCGCGATGCGTTCTATCAATTTTTATTAGAATTTAACTTTCAAGCTCTCGTTTTGTTCATTTCAGGTAGATTCATTTATAGAATACGTGAAAAGTAAACAAATTTCGCTAAGTTAGAGCCACATATATTTATACTTAAACATATACAAATTTATAAACATTTAGCTTCAATTTGTCACTTTCGTTTTGAAATTAAATTTGGATAAAAGATGATAAAACGTCTTTAGAGAAAAAATCAAGTTTATCTTTTTCTTTAAGAATATATATCTATATTTATGTAATCATACGAATTTCCTATGAAAATTTTTCCTTTTATAAATTATATTATTCTTTTATATTTTATTACTTGCTCTATTATAATTTTTGATCAGCGTGTTGAAAAATGTTATATTACAAGATCCCTTAGCATGCTATATATAATAAAAGATCTACCTTACATAGCATCTCTGGAATTTATACCATAATTTGGAAATTGATTTGAACAAAAATACAAAATTTGGTTCCATAATAGTTTTTTTATAATTTTCTGAATTTAATATATGTTAGAATTAATTCAATAATTTATCTTTAATAACAAAATATTAAAATTTTCTTAAGATATCAATAAATATAATTGATAAAATAATTTAATATATTCACATGATGTCACCAAAATTAAATTTGCAAATAACAAACAAAAAGCTACTAAATTATGAAAAAATTATGGATTATCATAATATTAATTCTAATATCACGTTTCTTATATAATTGATAAAATGAATACATAATAGTCAACAAATATGGCAGCAGAAATTCAATTGATTACGAATGGTTGAAACAGGGTCAGACAACGATAGATGGAGATCCAAAACTCAGGACTTGCGCAAATGTGACCCGGATAAACCTAGCTGTGAATCTATTAGATAAAGAGTGTATGAAAAAATCAGGCAACAACGCAAGTGAGTATAAACTAAAAAATTTTAATCTTGCTTATGATCATATTTATAGTTTTGTGAAAGTTAACGCTTTTGTTATCGTTGGCTTTTCTTGATGCTTATTTACGTTCAAATATGATTTCTTTTAGGCTTCATGAGCGAAGATAAGAACAGTGTCGAAGTGCAAGACATAGAAATGGATATGTATGCTGTGTGCTTATTGAAAAAATCTAGCATTGTAAATACATAATACTAGTTTATTTTACAATTTTTTATACTTTTATAACTTACTTTTTATAAATTATAGATGAACGAGGAAGGGAAAATAAATTTGAATTTCGATATTGTTAAAATTGTTCAAAATCTTTATAAAAAGACTGATGAAGCAGGTTTAGGATTAGCTTTTATTATAAAATCTCTTGAGAAATGTAGAAACTTGAGTAAGTAATACATTTTTGATTTAGATGTAAAAATTTATAAAAATAAAAATGAAGTAACGTTTGAGTAGTTAAATTATTTTTTTTCTTATAACAGTTTAATGAATCGTTAATATGAACGTTTAAAATAACTAATAAAAATTTTATTCTTTCTAGGTGGACCTAATCAATATTATACTGCTGCAAAAATTATGAAATGTCTACTAGATAATCAAGAAACTATACTTTGGTGTAATTAGTAATAATTTAAAGAATCAATAACACTTTTAGCTGTATATAGTTGTTTCAATAAAAAATCTTCAATTCACGTATTTTATAAGTAAATAAAGTGTTTTCTATATTTAAATTTTTGTAACATTGAAAATTGATAAATTGATTATTATAATTTTTAAATTCTCAACATAATCAGTTTATTTTTGGTATAAATGTTTATCATTATTTATGTCCTTGCTCTGAAAACCGATCATACTTCGATAAAAATTAGAACAAACACTTGTTTGCAAGTTTAGCGATTGTCTACAATTTCATACGAAAGAAGTGTAAATATACGACTGTAAATTTGAAAGAGAAAATTTATGAATGTTGTCAACATAACCTTTCGTTAATTTTCATTGAGAAAGTTTAATTAATTACTAAAAAATGGCTTATTACACACCGAAAAATCATCCATGGAGAGCCACGCAAGGCTACGAAATGATCGATGCCTACCCAATGTAAGCTTTTCTTTATTCACACACAAATAGCAAATTACTAAATCAAAGTAACCCTCAAATTTATCACCCTAACAATTCTCACCCAAATCGCAAAATTAACTCATCACTAAACAACCAAACCATAAAAAAAAAATTAATCTTCCTTCATCATCTAGTCCAACACATCCAGCTACAATCCAGCGCGTCGCTCCATGCTACCAGCCCCACGGCATGAGCACAAGCCCCCTGAGCTTTCCGAGCTTGGCGGTCGGCTTCGATCGGAATCCAATCCACGGGGCACGCGCCGCACTCGGCACTAGATACACCGCCGAAAAGTGGATCGAGAATCAGAAGAGCTTGATGGATGAAGTGGCCAAGAACCTTGAGGCGTCAAGGCAGTTTTCGGAGAAATTGGAGCTTTTGGCTAAGTAGGCAGAGTGTAAGGGTTGGCTGATGTAAGGGACGGAGGGCCATTAGTGTGTCTTTGAGGGCTGTGCTTGAAATGGAATGAGTGTGGTTGATGTTGTTTATGGTTGAGTATATTAGGGTAGGATTGAGCGAAGTGTCAAATGAATCTTAATTGCAAGCTCGTTTTTTAAGATGTCTTGGAGTTTATTTTTATGTTATTAACTTCTTTAATTATCATTATAGAAACAGTGCTGTAATTTCATGACGAAGCTGATTTATAAATTATAAATGAAATTTAGGGATTAATAATCAAAAATATGTTTGAAGAATTTTGAAGTTTAATTTTTTTTAAATCTACTGATATTGTCTTAAATTATTATTTTATCAAAGTATTTGATATTTATTTTTGTACAATACATACACTTAAATTCATAATCTATTATAAATTTTATATCTGCATTTATGAATTAAAATATAATTTTCCATCATTCGCTTTTATATGTAGAAAAGAAAAAGAAAAACTAAAGTCTGCCGCGGACGCTGATGCAAAGGCCATGAAAAACTTCGAAGAAACTGTAAACCATCTGCAATCGAAGGTCAACGAATTATCAACAGAATTAAAAAAAGTTATAGAAGAAAATAAAAAAATTCAAGATTGCAAGCGAAAATTACAAGCTTGTATAGGAAACATTGAGGGTCCATTGCAGATTGCCGAAGAATGCTTGTGTCTTCGAGAATCCAGAAAGAGTTATTTATTTTTTAAATAATTATTTTTTTAACTTAAATATTTGTTTTTTTACATATTTGCAAAACTGTGTAAAAAAATGAAAATTTGATAAATTTGATAATTTTAAATAAACGTTAAAGTTAATTCTTCCTCGATAAATTTAGGAAGTGATCTTGTAAACGACAATGTGGAGCAAAAGCTTATGAAAGAAATTGAAACATATCGTGCAAGTCAAAAAAGTTTAGAGAAGTATTTAGAACAATGTGACAATCAAGTACAAAAAGAATTGAACATTTTTAATTTTGATTATTTTTAAGGCACTAAATATAAAAATTTTAGTTAATTTCAGGAAGGAAAACGCAAAATGAATTGGAAAACTTTATAAAAAATATACAATGGATCATTAACGTTGAAAGATCACCAAAAGCAGTCGAGAGGTAAAGAAATCGTATTGGATATTTAAAAAAATAGTAAGCTACTTTGGTTAATTCAATTAATTTAATTGCTCAACCAAGGTAGATGTATTTTAATATATGCAATATGAGTGATAATTCTTGATCTAATGAATTTTATATTATTTGATACAATATAAATTGAACAGATTTTCGAAATCAAATTGGGAGAATGATATGCGCTGTCATTTAAAAAATTCTGATCAAACATTAACTAATTCATCACATAAGTTAAAACAAATAGAAACTTATTTAAAAGAGATAACTCAAGGAATTTCAAAGAAATGGGATGAAACCAATAAAGCATTTGAAGAAAGACGGGACCAAATGAAGCAAGCAAAAGATGAAATTTTTAATAGTATGGTGAAGGTACTAAGAATAAAATTCATACTCAGTTTTTAGAAACAAAACTTCTAAAGTAAATTTTTATTACAATGTCTCTTTTTTTTTACAAACACAGATAAAAAATGAAATCTTTAACGTTGAAAAGAATTTAAAATGTCTGAAATCCAATAAAGAACTCTACGATGAGCTGCAGCAGGGCCAAGATCAACTTGAATCTCTGTTGCGAACGAAAAAGAACCTTGAGTCTGAGCTCTTATCAAAATTAAATTCGCTTTTCATCGATGAACAAAAATGTATAACGATGAGAAAGTGTTATCCAATATCAATAGTTACAAACTTTTAAATCGTCTTTTACATCCTCGTTTATATTTTCATCATATATTTAATTTGAAAAATATATTTTATTAAAATTTTAATTCTAAAGATCCATAACAAAATTGTATTTAACAGCAAACGCGTAATTCAACCGCACAACTCGACGATAATCAACTCTATTCACATAAAAATAGAAGCTATGGTAATTTCCTCTTTTTCGATTTCAATAACCGCTTTGAAAAATAGTCTTGTACGTTGATGTGCTATTCGATACTAATAATACATTTTCGCTTTGGACTTAAATCTAGACGTCTATACACAATCCTTCACACTTAGCTTTCGAACATAGTGAAACAACAGTCATTCAAAATCCTATATTTTTTCGACGGATTTGAGGAACCAACAAAAATAAAAAAAAAATATTTTGAGGTACTTTTCAGTCCGTATTTCTTGTCCACTTGTAAGCCGAAATTATTTTGAATATTCCATTAGTGGCTTCATCGTCATCGTATTCATCTTTTAAATAATAAATTTTAATGTTTTCTTGTGGATGACATTCGAGAATATTTTGCTTTTCGAAGAGTTTCAAAGAATTCTTAATTGGATCTACACATAAGCTTTCCCCTAAAAATAAAGTAGATTTTACAATCATTTTATTAAAGATTAAAAGAAAAATATGTTTAAATATGAAAAATCATTTACCATAATTGACGATTCCCTGATCTAAATTTGTCTTAATTTCACTAAGTATTTCTTGGACTAAATCCCTTTCAGACAGAGATCGACCAACTAGTTTTCTTAAACAGAAAGCGCTAAACGTATATGTATCTATAAGTGGTCGTAACAAAGTGTGCAGAAATTCCATTCGCTTTGAGTGCTCCAAATCTAAACTAAGCTGTAAATACAAACAAAAGAAATATCTCGTTAATATTAATTTGGATAGATAAAATAAAAAAATAAGTATTCTTTATAATTTCTCTTACTTTGTATTTTATTTTATTATAATTAATGTTTGAGTGTAATTCCTCGTCAGAGCTTTCTTCTAACTGTCTTGCATAATTCTTACTCCAACGTTCTTCATCCAATTCACCTTCCTACAAACATTAAAAAATACTTTAAAAACAGAAAATTACTTATATAACATGTATGATATTTAATATTAATTTTTAAATTAATTTTAAATTAAGCTGTTCAAGAAATAAATATAGCTAGAAAAACCATTTCCGAATAAGACTTAATAAATATTTTCTAATATTTTTAATTAAAGTGATGATTGCTTAATAAGAAGCAAGCTTTTAGGAATTTAAAGGGTAAGAAACTTAAATATTAATCTACGATTTTAATTCAATAAATGAATTAACTAATAAATAATAAATTATAGCATTTCGATTGAAAAATTACCTCATCTCTGAAAATAATGCCCGTGGTCAAGAGATTCTCGATCGTAGTGATGATCACCTGGTCGAGGTCCTGGCAAGGCTTGCAGAATATGAATTCATACTTGAGTATATCACAGACTTCGCGCGATCGCTTAATTAGATCGCCCTGATCGACGGTAATGTTATTGTTCGCAATGGCCTTTGGATCGTTTATTTGAGGCTGAAGGGTTCCGTAGAGTGCAGTCACTACCACGCTGTCCATCACGTAGTGCAGCAACATAGTGTTGCTGTAGTAGGACAACTCTATCACATTTGGCAGAATAGAGACCGGCCTTACGGCCGTAACCATCTGCGATTTTATGGCCTGACCGTCGACAGTGTCCGTTATTTCTTGCCTCTGCTGCTTAACCAGGCCTGGTCCCAATATCTCCAGCTGGAAAAATGATATTTGAGGTGATTTGATTGCTCGATCGATGTATATTTTATCGAACAATTTTCGTTACTTTAATTACTTATATATGTTTAAGGTTTGAATTGATTTTACATATCCACGTAATTATCTTATAAAATGTAATAATTTAAAAAAATTATTATACTTACAGCATGATTAATTATGTCAATGGTATCTCCACAAAATGCAACATCCCTGTTAGCCCATTCCAGCTCTTGTCTCATTGCATCAAAAGCCTCTACTAGCTTATCTAAAGTACAACCTTCTCTGAATTTGTTAAGTAGCAAGAAAGCGACAACATTAGTGGACATTATCGGTGTTGATTTTGAGCAGTCTGAAAAACGTATAAATTATTTAAGTGACAAAAGGATTAAATAGTATAAACATTTATTTACAGAATTTTAATATTAGATGTCAGAAAACGTCACAATTTAGGTAAAGTTAGTGCTGCTTTTTTGTTGTATTTTTGAGCTTAAGCTTACGTGTAACCAATCGGGAATTGCTTTACTTATTAAATAATGTGAATATTTCTTACCAGGATAGTATTTGAGATCCAGGTCTCAGATTTTAGGATATGTTTTTTGATACCAAAAAATTAACAAAGCCGCAGATATACAGTCTAACGCCTCGAACACTAGAGTTATGGATATTTATAGTTTAATTTTGAATATAATATGAAATAAAAAAAAAAAATAAATAAAAAAATAATAATAATTTGTTCTTAAAATGTGAATATTTTAGTCTAGACAAATCATTAATAAACTTTAAATAGAGATAAGGAATCTATCGTTCGAGGTATGATACTGAAAATTGAAATAAAATCCTAACGATCTTCTTCGAACCAATGAAAATCTTTATTAAAATTCGCCTACGTTTCGGGACGCTTAATAAGTCCCCTTTTCAAGGTGTTAATTTAAACGTGATTAAGTACATTGTGCGACAAAGTCATAGGAACGTAACAGAAGCACTAATACAAGCTATCAAAGCACTTGTATTGAAATTTGATCTCGTTGGTGGCCAATCGTCAAAGTGGCGAAAAGCCATTGTTAGGTGTAATGTACAAGGCGACCACCGATGAAGGACATTGGCCACCACCGACACCAAATTTTAATTCAAGTGCTTTGATAACTTCTATTAGTGCTTCTGTCGCGTTCCTACACAACTTCGTCGCAAAATGTAATCACGTTTAAGTTATCGCCTTGAAAAGGACACAGCAACCTACGATGAATAATTACTTTGCAAATAATTATTATGCCACTGCTTTAAAGAGTCAAAAAAAATTTAATTTATTTACCTACATTTATTTTTATTTGAAAATTCTAGAATTATTGGCAGTTTTTTAAATTAAAAGTTTTTTTACAATAAAATTTGCTCTACTTTTTGAAATGCAGAGAATTCAGGACAAATATAATTTAATTTTTGTACAATTTTATATTTTTAACATCTAGAAAATTATTATAAAATTTATAAACCCCGATGACTGAAACAGACAAGGGCAATGACTGTGAAAACTCATATCTTAAAAGATGATTAATTACAATTTTTCACTTAATGACTGACTTTTTATATCCATTATCGATCTCAGATGCAAGTATACTGACAAATAAGATAAGAAAAAAATTTTAAATTTACTTATTAAATTAGGTTAAAATTAATCTTTTCGAATAAATGTTTGTTAGTAAGTTTATGTATATACCTATTTTAAAATACATAATCGTGTTTAATTAAATATTCACATTTAAATCAATAAGTGAAATATGGTATTTTTTTATAATATTAGTTTGAAAATATTTAAAAAACAATTTTTAAATATTTTTTTATTGTTTATACGAAAATTGAGAATGAATATTTAAACTTACTTTTGCAATATATGCTTGGAATATTATTTTTATTTTATTAATTAGGTTAATTAATTTTTGGAAGATATCACATATATTTGAGCTTTTAAATTAATTTAAATCTTACCATAAACTACATGACGAGCTATTTTTTCGACCAGTTGTCGATGTTCTTCTACAACAACGTCTGTTCCGTATAGCGAAGACGTTGACATAGTAACTTTCAATGGCCTCTCTGCAGGACTAGGAATAGCTAATTTATTTTGTTGTGCTTGGAAAAATTTCAACATTTCCTGCAATTGTAAAGAAAGATTATTGATATATGTAATTTTTTTTATAATTTAAGAAGGGATTGTTTATTATTATTAATAAAAATTATAATTAAAATACTTTGTATATTTTATTATATGCAACCAATAATTTCTAATATTTAAAAAATATTAAACAATAAAAAGTAGTTAAACAATTTAATTTTAATTTTTACGAGTAAACAAAATTTCGCGAAGACATCTTGAATAATATAAAAGTGATAAGATAAAAGAAAACTAACATAATCCCACGCATTATTTAATACTATTTATTTAAGATCAGTATTAAAATAAATAAATTATAAAACTAATAAGAAATGATAATTAGTTATTACTTTATGAAAAATTCATAACGATACTAAAAAGTTTTTAGTCTAACATGCGAATTAATCTGACGAAACATAAGAGATTTTTTAATCATGTGGTAGCGTGGCCGAGCGGTCTAAGGCGCTGGTTTAAGGCACCAGTCTCTTCGGAGGCGTGGGTTCGAATCCCA
>UELX01005538.1:0-13403 GCA_900480035.1 Eupelmus urozonus | reverse complement strand
TAACCTCTATCATGATATCTAAAACTTGAGCTAATCTTTTCGTATTTCTCTTCTTCAATTGCTTCGCTTCTTCTTTTACATGCTTTGAGTTAACCACTGCTCTCCAATAATTTTATACATTCTCCATCGAGAATCTTTCACATACATATAATAACAACGTTATAACCTAGTCCTGTATTTACGCCGGCGAAGCGCTTCTGACATACATACATATATACCTATATATGTATGTTTAGACGAAACGAATAACATGTGCAGTATATCTCTATATATAGTCTTAGTCGAAAGACTGATCGCCCGAGATAAAAAAAATTGTAAAGTGTTCTGCTATGCAGCGAAAACCATACTATTATATAAAAACTATACCCTAAATCATGATAAATGTCACTGAGAAATGAATGTAAATATATTAAATAGAAATAGAAATAAAAATCTTTATACAATTTAGGTTAAATAAGTAAATTTTTAAATAAGTGAGGTTGGAATCGTAAACCTGATATATATAAGGCACAAGCGCCCAAAAGATCGCTGCGCATACTTGCCATCAAGGGCGCGGCAGCGTACATACAATATAATATGTGACAAATTCCTAGTTTTTTTACTATTTACTTTTTTCCTATTATTAGTTAATTATTATACTACAATATAATTACTTCATTTTAGGTGGATACCGAGATAAAAAGAAACTTGATAGTGAGAACAAACTGCATTTTCCTTAAAAAATTTGATAAGTAAAAAAATAGATCTTCAACGTATTAAGATGTAAAGTAAATAAATAAGGCAATTTCTTATTCCTTTTGCCAATGTTTCGGAAATTATTAGTCCTCTTAATCAAGGCTAGTAAAATCCTACATTGTACTAAATATGATACATAGTTTGAAAATGTTGAATCTAGAAGATCTTAAACAAACAGCCCGAATCAACGTATAGTAGATTAAAAGAAAAAAATAATCTAGTGGTCTAATTAAAAACTATTTAAAAAAAAAACTTTTTAATTTTTAATTTTTCACCGACCAGTAAAAAGCCACCGTAAAAACATCAAGGACTAACCTGACCAAGCATCTCCCCTTCCCTCAAACAGCCATTTACGACCGATCCCTCAAATCAATTTCTCACTTCAATCAGTCCGTAACGCTATCAAACCCACAGCTCGCCGGCACGCTTACACACAAGCCAGTACTGAGGCATATAGCTCCCCAGAAAGGCCTTGCTCTCACACGGCGTCCTTATCAAGGCTATATATGCACTGGCGCATCCTTTACGACTTGAAGCGCGCTCCGATGACTTTCTACGTGGCTCGCATGTAAGACGACCTCTTCGCGAATTTGTGCGTGACCCTAATACGTGCTTATATCCCTGCATTGCCACAAATCTCCAGCAGCGTGACAAGCTGATAGGCTTAATAGACAGGTGTAGATAGGGGTACGCGTATAGGTAAGAGAGCTGTGAAGCACTCAGCTTCGTTGATTGGTCGCGTCGACTTGAAATATCTAATGCCGACGATGATGTATACAGGTATCGTCGATGATATTTGGGTATAGAGCGGTGAAAGATAGCTTTTAGTCGAGTGATGCAGTCGTCTATCGGTATTTCGTTGATTTAAGGGGGTTGTGACGGGAGTTGGAAGTCAAATGTGAATGATTGGTGTTAAGATTTTATTTTGTGTTACAAATATTATTTAGAAATACGATATTATATAGTTGTACAGAATATCAGAATATAACTCTTTTCTTGAGTAGTTCACAGTGCTGGTGTTGAGGAATCAAAGAAAATAAATATTATTAGAATAAATAAATATTAGAATCTTAAGATAAAAATCAAATTTACATAAATTGAAAAACTAAAATAAGGAAAGTAATATATAGCACTCCTAATCACTGTACATAAGATATCCTACCTTTTGTTCTTTTCACATGTTAAATTCATTATAAAACTCAAAATTTTTTCTTTTTTCTCTTAACTTGTCTCTCTTTCTCTTTTTTTTTTCGTATTTATATATTGGTAAAATTCTTAACTCGAGTCAGCCTCAAAGTCTCCAATATTCGAAAAAGAATTTCATTAGTATACGAAAATTTCATCCTAAGACGAAGAAGTACCGAAGTACTAATGAAAGCACCAAGTTCACGAGTGAGCTAGAGAGAAAAATGAATAGTGAGCATGAGAAAGAGTGCGAGGACAAACTGTCGGTACTAATTATGAGTATTCGCTGATAGAGAAAGAGAAATAGCGAGAAGAGAAAGAGGGAAAGAGAGAGAGAGAGAGAGAGACAGCTAACGCGGAAATATGGATCGTAAAAGCCCTCCTCGGCGCTCGGGGCTCGAAATAAAAGCTTTAAACTTTTATCTATAATAATGCGGAGTTATGTAGCGAGTTGCGCCGCCGACGGCATTTTTCGGCGCGGAAGGGGGTGGGGACAGGCCGGAAAAAAAAATTAACATCCGACACTTTGATCGAATTTTGCATGCGATCGGCCATTTGTCGGGCGCTCGGGAAAATTTCGTCTCTTTTTGCGCGTGCGACTATCATCGAGCCCAAGCGAGATGAGCGCAGCGAAATCCATTATTCGGAGGCCTGATCAACGGCCTTTTAAAAGCTGCGCGCGTTTTATGGTTATTAATGTTTTTGTCCCTCTGTAAGTGTCGCTCGCTTTGGAGCTTTGACCTTCCGACAAATTGCCAGATGGATTAGTATGTTGACGTATTTTTGTCTTTTATTGTTATTGGCAGTGGCATTTTTCATTATTTTGAAAGTTGAGTTTCATTCTGTTTGATAGTATCGTAATGTTTTTTTTTTTCGGCAATTTTAGAGGCAAATTTTGAGCTCTTGATAGTAGAATGTATTACGTGAACGGGTAATGGAAAATTTCTATGAGAAACGAATGAGTGATATTTAATATTTTCATTGTTAAAATATTTAATTCTGAAAAGATAAATTTGCAAAATTTTTAGGAAATCTGTATACTCCGATAATATATAACTCATTTTGTTTTAAATGCTCTAAAATTTTGCAATTATTAAAATAATTGAATAATTTACCACTTAATAAGTATAAATGAAAAGATAAAGTACATATTTTATAACTGTTTTTAATAATGCGATAAAAAGTAAATGTAATAACATGTATTTTCGTTTACGTCGTCAATATCGTTAGAAGTAAAGTTCGTTTTAGTTAGATGGAATATGCAATTCTTTGTAGAATCGGTAGTAACTGGGAAAATAGTAATTTGGAAAAATTATTGTCTCATAAAAGAAGCAAGTCTCATATTTTTTTAAGACGATGTTAAATTTGGATTTTACGAACCAAGAATACCGAGAGGAACGTAAAAGTTTTGTTTTTTATTTATTCAACCTATGTCTGCCTTAAAAAATTAACATGCATAATGATCTTTATTTAATAAAATATTTTAAATTTTTTATTTATTTTCTTTTTTAATTCTTACATCCAAAGTCATTTCTGCTAAAAGTTTATTAAGGAAATAAAAAATTTGACTTATATTATGCTGACTGATAAGATAAAATGGAACAAATTGTAAAAGTGCACTTTACCTAATTACGATTTTGAAATAATAATTATTGAAAAGATTACTCATATAACTTGAAATGCAAACAGCGACTCATTATCTAAAGTGTTCTTTATTCGATTATTCAATTTCCTTTTCTTATTCAATGACTTTTTCACTCACTAAAAAACTGTATTAGTTATTCTTAGATGTCACTTATCATTTTATGGCTTTTTCACACAATGTAAAGTTATTTCAAGTACTAAAAAATATTATGCAAATAATATTATATTTACATTACTTTTTCTTTATTATAAAATGAAAATTGGAATTTTTTTCATAAACTGTTATTTGACACATCACATTATCTTTACTGAAAAATTACCAAATTTACGCCTAATTTTATATACAAATTTAACTTTAGAATTTATAAAAAATATTTTACCAAAACAGTGACAATAAACAATAACATTGAAAAATGTAAATCTCTGGAATATTAAATAATTAGAAAAATCCTTGAAATGTAAACGAAAAAGTATGTAATAAACATGTACCAGTTAGACTTAGCAAATTTTTAAAAACATAATATTAAATATAACAATATTAAAAACGGATTCTTTTTTGAGTAAGCATTTTGCTAAATTAATCAACAGTTGTTTTTCTTTTTTACTCGTGATTATTCATAATTTCATGTTTGTATATAGAACGGATTGCGAATTAATTCATTCTACGGAGATAGAGTTCTTAGTTGATCTTTCAAATACAACGCATAAATAAATTATATTTAACTTCTTGCAAATAGAATAGCCTTATTCGTGTGCTTTGAATGACTGTCAAAATAATACCAAATGTATTCGAGTAAATCGAGCACTATGAAAGGTCTTTCATTTTCCAAGAACGTATTGATGGATTCGTCAATCTATAAGAGGTAAAGTCAATCAAAAATATTTAAATAGATTAACAGTAATTTTAAAATTGAAATTGTGTTATTTTAAAGTAATTCTAAAGGCATTTCAAAGGCTATGATAGAATTATTGTAGGCTTATACTAAAATAGTTTTATATCTTCAGATTACGAGTTTAGCTCAAATTTTGCAATGGTTTTAATAAAAAAATTAGTAGCGGTACAAATTATCAAAGTTTTTTTTTATTTAAAAAAAAAGCTTAAAAAATTGCTTTAATTTTAAATGATAAAGTTTTTCTAAAATGTGAATCGATTTCAGAATTATCCTAAATTAAATTAAAAAATGTCAAATGCACTCATCGTAACGATACTTTACTTTTAACTCGGACAAAGATTTCTGTACTTTTGTTAGCCATTTTAAAATAAACATTACTTTGTACCGAATTAATAGATATTAATTCCAAATAAATCAATTATTTTCAATGTGTGAGTGTAACTCAAATATCCCAAAGTGTTAAATCACACTGCTGTGGCTATTTTCATATTTAGATATCTAAAATCATATCCCAAAGTTTAAACCGAATCCGTGACCTCGATGACTTTAGAACCGATTAGATTTTGGCGTCAATATGTGTACAACATTGATGCTGATTCTTAAAAACTTTTCGAGTTATAAAATAATGTTTGTCTGCCTTTGACACGTGTATATAAAATGTAAATGAATTCATTGTAATTATAGTATTAAAATTTAACATTTTTAAATTGTAGTTGGTAAGAATAAAAAAAAATTATTACAACTTGTTTTTTCAAACTTGTTTTTTCAAAAAATAAATATCGTAATAGTATACCGTAACTAGTAGATTTAAAAATTTTCGATGAGTTAGTTAAACATCTTTTAGTTTATGTAATAGATAATAATGCTAAGTTTTGTAATAGATTTCACAGTGATTTTTTTATACGCACAACTTTTATGTACCCAACCTCGCCTCGATTCCCCATACACACAATCCACCATTAATTATCCATCACCCTAAATCCAACAACACTCAACTCTTCCCACCTTTCCAACTCACTAACCTCATCGAATTTCACCACCCAGTTTCCTCAAAATCCACACGCAACGACGCTTACCTAGCTCTTTCTCAGGCCTCGTCTCAAGCCCGCGTTCTCCAGTCTGCATACGTCTATACAGGCAAGCTCACGTTATACTCGCACGTACAAGGTGCAAAGGGCTTGTTCGCGCGCTGCGCGCAGCGGCCAATTACCCGGCTGTCTAATTGATCAGTCATCCTTGGCATCTATGGCGTTGCGCGCGCGCGGCCGCCACCGCCCTAATGGGAACGTTCCGCATTAGCGCTAAGAGGTAGTTTCGTCTGATACGAATATGTGTGTGTTAGTGTGTATATGTGTGTGTGTATACGTGTGTGTGTGTGTGTGTGTGTGCATGTGTGTGCATATGTGTGTGGGCGATAGTGAGAGAGTTAACGGCCTGGTGACACGTGTTACGCATTGAGAATTCGAACGCATCTCTCCGTCCGTCTGTCTATCTGCCTGTCTCGGCGAAGGCCTCTCAGGCGCGAATTTCGTTAGGCGCCGCGCGACGCTGCTATACTGCCCTACATTTCTAAGGATCGACGTATACGCTCTCAGCACGGAATCGCTCCAAAATTTAGCGGTGCTTCGGTTTTACAGACAAGTTTTGAGGAAAGCTCGAAGATTTAGCCGTGTCTTATCTTACCAGACTGATTGATTAAGCTGTACCGTCTGACTATAGCGAGTTTCGACTACTGAAGGCGCGTAGTGCATTTTCTGTAGTACTGATGCAATAATAACTCTTAAACTCGACTCAATCCCATCTTTCTATACATCTCTAATCCCACATTACCCACATCCTTCCAATTTCCATTACCAATAATGCAGTATCCTCTCTTTCACCCCCTTTCATCCGATCCCTCCATCGCGCGACGCGACACCGAACACGCGCTGGCTAATAAGCCTCGTCGCTCTCGCGCATATATATCCATCAGCGGCGCAATTGTCGCTCGTAGGCCTATATCGTTACAGCCGAGAAGACAACTCGCTATCGAATAATCCTCTCCCGCTCTCGAATAAACGCGGCCCAGCCGCCCAGGCGGTTGTATTACATAGGGCCCTCGTATTGCGTATGTACACATCCCCGTGGCTCGTTACGGCTGATGCTGCTGCCGGGCTGATCGGGACTGGATGTGCGTGCGAGTGACGTATAATTGATAGACACACGATCGGCCTGTGCGAAGGCTATACTGCTCGCCAAGCGTCTCACGTACGCGAGGATGGGCTTTTCTGTCTTGGCCGTGGCTCGAGTGAGCTCGGAGGGCTAAGGCTTAGGTACGAGAGAGGTGGCCGGTGAGCCGGAGAGGTGGATGGATCTTGGCTGGGGTTGATTGAAATGGAGCGGGAGGTGGAGGGGGTTATTGGTTTTGACGTATTTTGATAATTTTTGTGAAGGGATTTAGTTTTTTTACTTCTAGAAAAGTTAAATGAAAGTTTATTAAAAGTTTTATTTTCATTTGGAATTATCCATTGCAAAATCCTTTTTCGTAATTTTTGGTTTTCAGAGCAAGTGTATTATTTTTTTAGTTTGTGAAAGTGCTTATAACAAGAATAATTTAACATAAATTTTAATACTTTATTATTATTAATTGAACCGTGTATACATACTACAAATTGTAATAAATATTTTAATACACTTCTGCATATACATGAA
The DNA here is from genome assembly GCA_900480035.1 of Eupelmus urozonus. NCBI lineage: Eukaryota > Metazoa > Arthropoda > Insecta > Hymenoptera > Eupelmidae > Eupelmus > Eupelmus urozonus. The sequence continues at coordinate 6,255 of UELX01005538.1, read as the reverse complement.
AAGTACATTGTCATATCATTTATTGAAATTGTTAAAATAAATATTATTTAAAATTTATTTCAAATTCACTTTTGGTCATGACTTTTAAAAATCACGGATCAACAATCTTATTTATCTTGCATAAAGGATTGAAAAAGTAAATTAAAATTTTTTAATTAGAAATATATAAATAAATTTAAATATTTTTATTACGCACGTATAATCAGTTTACATCATTTAAATAAATTAAATAATCAACGATATAATTTCTTTTAATAAAAATACTTTCATTACCAAGAATCTTAAATATCGAAAGTATTAATCATATCCTTTAGCATCAATCTCTGAATTACCGATCCTGATTCAAAATTGCCAGCGCAAATTATAATAACGTTCGCGCTGCTTCCCCTATTTTCTAAAATCAGCTCCGACTTCCACTTTGTTCTCCATCCATAAAACATTCAGCCAGAAAGTCCGAGGAAACCGAAAAGAAATCTCGAACGATTTCGAAAGTAATCCCCATCAGGAGCAGCTCGCGTTGACCAGCCGTTACGAATTTAAGCTGCACTCAGGCTCGCCGATCGATTTCGAACTTCCCCGCTCTCCTCTTTCTCTTGCTCTCTATCTTCTTCCTTCTGCTTTTTTCATCTCGGTTGCGCGCTGGCGCATGCGTTGCTGCTGTCTTGTTTATTTTGTTTTGTAGATATGTATTAAAGACTTATGAGCACGGCACTTGTGCTTGTTAGCGTTTCATCGTGTTGAGATTTTGCAGAAGTATCTGTTGATTGGCTTTTTTTCATTTTTTTTTAACAATTTTGAAATTGATACGTAGATTGGCTTGTGTTCTGTGGTGTGGACACGCGTCGATTAGTTTCATTCTTTTAAGTAAAAATTTTACTTTTAGTAGTTATGGTATTTTTTATTTTATGTATAGTTTTTATTTATTATGTATATAAGTATTCTTGATTGCACTATGAATTAGTAATAAACTAGAATGTGTGCTGGATTTTCAATATCGAAAATTTTCTTTTAAGATAGATTTATTTATGCAGAGATTCCTTTCAAGAAGAAGAAGTACATACCATTTTTGATTTAAGATAGAAAAGCAATAAACCAATAACCCAATAAAAGCAATAACATCCGTAGTAAAATTTTTGAAAGAGCCTGTTTATTATAGAGTGCATCCAATAATTTCGCGATGTGCGTATTTATATACACATACATTTTCATTCGTCAGCCATAATCAATATGGATTTTCAATACACACATATCAAGTGAAATTGGAAATTTCAAAGTAGCGTAAAACATTTTCAGTGTTCCGGATTATCAAGAATTTTTATATGTATTATTCAATGATTTTCCGCGCGCTTTCACAAAAGGTTTTATCGCGATAAACAAAAATTGAATTTATTAACATTACGTTCTTGCGTACGAACAAATACGGACTCCTGTTACTCGCGCTGAGAAGCTAGCTTCGCAAATTTCAAATAAAGTTTACAAAACAAGCTAGTGTTTATACGTGGAGGGCTGACTCGAACCAGAGCTGCACTACTTGCTACTGATGTAGCGCGCTATTTTGTAAACTTTAACTGAAACATCTCGAGTTTCTACTGTTTGAATTCTTTTCATTTACGCGATATTATAGGTTCACGGTAGTTACAACTTGAGAGATAAACAGCGTGCACTCGAAGAATTTTCCTCCGGTAATGTAATCTTACTAAACATAACATTTGGAAACTTACTTTGGAAATTTAAAAAAAGTGTACGCGTATATTTAATTTTCAAAAAGCACGAATTTTCTCAAAGAAGCGTTTAATTAAAAAATCTCCAAGAAAACATTCGAGAATCCTTATCAAAATTCGGGAGAAAACGTGAGCGGTATATATATCCAGCGCGTAAGTAGATGCATGCTGAGTTTAGTCTGGCTCTATCTTGATATATACTCTAACCTTAAATCAAGCAAAGTACGCCGTTCATGGAATAGGAATTTTTCTCGGCGAGATAAACTGTATCACGATATATGGGGCGAGCAGCAGCGCGAAAATTTTGAATTTTAAAAAAGGAACTGCCAAGCCAGCGAGGAAAAGTTGAGAGACGCGCGCGCGCAGTGGTTAAAGTTAGTTTGCAAGTTAGCATAGTTAAAGCATATATCTGTATGTCTGTGCGAGCACTTAAATGTGCGAGGCAGCTCGGTTCCGGAGCTGGGAGTCCAGTGTCTGACTAGACTCAGTCTTCGCAATCTGCGTTATTTCGCTAACTTTGACAACAATGTTTTCCGTCGCTTTTTCCACTTCAATGTCAGGCGTTATAAACTGTAGACTACTAAATTGGATCACTCTCATTGAACTTGAAATTTCAGTAAAGATATAATACCGTTTTAATATATCGAACAAAAATAAGCTGAATCACAATGACTCAATCTTCGCTTACCAAACCTCCTCTTTAATTCAGCAACGAATCCACCTAATTGTCCCCCGCATATATAGATATATAGACACTCGGCGTTCCAAATAGAAGATCGCGCTCGTAAAACAGACAAAGAACAGTGTACGAGCAAAACAAGGCTAAAAGGCGTAGAAGGAGGGAGGAAGTTTCGCGCGCCGAAAACAAGACCACGCGTCTGAATAAAGTTGCCGATGTATCTTGTATAGCGAGAGGCGCCGCGGAGGTAGAATGCCACGATTGTTCTGGGAGGTTGAAGGAAAGAGGCTGGTGTTGAAATACTTTGAGGAGAATGCATTTTGTAGGTCGAGTGAGATAATGGTGAGGATTTTTATTTAATTATAAGAGTAGGGGTTTTTGTATGAGAATTAGGTATTTCGTTGTAGCGTGGTGATTTTATCTTTCAGTGTTTCTTTTTTATTAATGAATATGTGGTTTGTTCAATTATTATTTACTGTAAAAAAGTTATATAAATTTACTTCGATATTGATGAAGCTTTGTATAAATAAAATGAACACATTTTACTTTTTTTTTACTTTTATTCATACACATGTTTTTTAGAGACAATTCATCCGTACATTCTAATATTTGGTTATTTTGAAGTTGCTACTGTAAAACCCAATCAATAACTAACTCGTTGCGTATCGCAACCGCTATCAACTGTCTTTTTTCCATTACTATACGCACATAGTCGTATATTACAGAGAATGATTACAAATCATATAATTTAATATTCTGACTAACAAATCTCTACATGTATAGATTTACTTAAACAGTGAACTATTTTAGAAAACCTATATTCTCGATTTATAAAAAGGAATGTTGTTTCTATCCGTAACAGAAATGTTTGTAGTTGAAATATATTATTTAAAAAAATGCATTATTGTCGTGTACTATCGATCCATTACAATCGATAGTACACGATTGATTGATATGATGTATTTTGAAACAATTCTCGTAGTCTCTCATGTTATTGAAATAGATCAGGCTTTTGTCCTGAAGAGCTTTATTTATTGTTTTTAATTAAGATCTACAATTAGAAAGAATGTTTTAAAAATAAAATAAATCTAACAAAGTTCCACGGACTTGACTATACAGTATATGAAATTTAACTATACAGTCTACGCCGAGAGAAAATTCTAGTTTTTAATACCAGAAATACAGTCGAATTGTCCTCAACCATAAATTGTTGTTAACTGGACTATAACACTGTTTTACCATCAATAAAAGTGTACAACTTACTATAATTCTAGTTTCTTTTTACTAGATTTTTCCATACCAGAGATTCTGGTTGATGGAACACAGAGGATTTTTCTCCGTGTATAAACTATACTGACAAACTAAGAAGATTTATACTAAATCTTATTAACCTAATGTTGAGTAAGCCTCTTCTGTTTTTTATTTTGTTCTGTAATCCAAATATTTTCTATTTGTCACTCATTGCTATACAATTATAATTCATTTATTATTTCTTTTCATGGATGATGAGAAATAATTAAAGTTGAATGTATCTACAGATTGCGATATAATTAGGAAATAATTTCTACTAATTTGTTAGCGACGAAACGACAAATTTTAAATGTAAAAAAGCAAAATCCTAGAAAAAGAAAAACAAGCTAAGAAAATAAATCATCCACTCATAAGTGAAACATTAATTTTTGCTAAAGTTGATGATGGCAAAAATATGAAGACAGTCAAAAATATAAAAACAGTGAAAGTAAGAATCAGAAAAGTTCTTACTACATTACCCGCATCACATGTGCAAGAATAAAATTGATTAGAGCGTGCATTTTCAGAACTGTTTGTCCCAGGAGAGAAAGAAATGGGTGTTTTAGAAAGTGCGTTATTGTACATACATAAAAAATTTAATAAAAGAACAAGGTCCAATGTTTCGGTTTTTGTGATGAAGTAAGTATGAAATTTAAAACAATAGTTTTTATTTTTATGTATGATTTATTTTTATAGATTTTGTACTATTAATTTACAAATTATAAAATGACTTATAGGTGAAGCTGGTTCCCGGTTACAACATCATGGTCAATCGATGTAAATTAAACAATTTGGAAAATTTAGCAAACGCAAACCATAATTTTTGGCAATATACCTTGCGGGGAAGAAGAGATGTTCGAAATGAATACCTCAGTACTCTGTCTAAACATATTTTTTAATCAGTTGAAAGTGAATAAAACTGTAAACGTATTAACTAAAAATTTAAGAATTTCCTGTAGGTATAAATATTCTAAATTACTTTTAAAATAAGTTTGTAAGAAATTTGCATACTCTAAGATCGCAATATTTAAATCAAAGCAATTTCAATCGATGTGTTACACTTTTCTGCCTATCGTTAAAAGTTAAATTAGAAAAAATGTATATTATATACTCACCGAACTAATTGAGTTTTCAATTCGTCCATCCTAATTCTAACTTCTATCTTCTGTCAGCGTAACCTAAACTTAACACAACGAATAGAAGACCCCAACTGTGTGTATACGAGTGAGTACTTGTGTGTACAAGGACAAAGTATCGCCACTCTAAGCTTGCTCGGCTGGATTAACTTTGCACTCGAGAATTGTTTGTTATTGTCGTCGCAACGTCTTTGTCGACGATGACATCGTTGTAAATTCGCGGGTAGACCACCAGGATATAATTCATCGGTATTGTGCAGTTATACATGCGCGGAAAATCCTTGGATAATTAAAGCTACAGTTAACGAGGGTTATCTTGCTTTATAATTAGTTTTTATTTTATTTTGAATAAAACTATTTAAGTAAAAAACAGCTTGGTTTGTCAAAGATCAATTTTTTTAAAATCTCATACAATTAACCACGATCGATAGATTGATTTTTTAATCACACTTTAAAGAAAGAATACAAAAATGAAGAAATGTTACTTATTCTTTACTTTTATTTTTTAGTAGATTTTCACATACTTATATTCTGATAGTAATTATTTTCAATGCTCAAAAAACTATAACATAAATACTTACAGTTTTAATTTTTGTTTAGGTTTAATAATTAAGTCAATATACTTCATTATGTATTACAATTTTATTGAGCGAAGATACGTACACCGAGAAATTGAAACTCTGTTCAGTCAGTGATCGATTTAATGAAACCTTAAATAGGCTGTTTGGCAAGAAAGTTCTGACCAGATCATCTTTATTGATCCCTAAAGCAGCGCGTTTAAATACAAGTTAGCAATGGAAAATTGAATACAGATAATAATTCGATCCTGTAAAATAATATGTAAATTCTTTTACAGATATTTACATGGTGTAATTTCTGTCATAAATGATAAACAATATGATTGAAAATCGAAATGAAATAATTTCGTTGTAAATATTAAAACATAAATATTTAGCGGTTTGCAATAATTTTGAATTGCCAATAAAAACGCAATTATTTTTTAAAATTTAAAGTATTGCTGATTTCTCTTTTTTGACTCTATTCTTTCCTGTAATTATTTTTTACTTACCAATGATTTGTAAATAAAACCATTTGTAAGTTTTCTGAAAAAAGTGCTTTTCGAAAAATTAATACTTTTTAAATATTTATTACACATGAAAAATTGCTTAAAATTGCTTTAAGTATTATACAAACTGAATCTAAACAAAATTTACTCAAGTTATGTATGTAAATAGATGCGCCGTGAAAAATATTTTTCCGAATACGAATAAGTACTATACTACTAACCTTTTATATAGAACAAATTATTAATAAATTAACATAATATTTATTTACGTACTATTTTCAAACCGAATACACTGAAAAAAATCTCTAGCTAAAGAAACTATAGTTTTGATTCGTTGTGTTAGCATTCCGCATTTAGATGTTA
>UELX01005537.1:0-13403 GCA_900480035.1 Eupelmus urozonus | reverse complement strand
ACGACTTTGCCTAAAAGTATAGAGGGGCTTAGCGCACGAGGCGTAGCGCAAAGCGCATAATGTGGAATGGCTGTAATGTTTTCGTTTACTCTGTAAAAGATCGAAATTATTAAAACTTAAACTTTCTATACTGACAGTGAGTCATAATAAAAATCTTTGTAACTTGTAGATAATATATACTATCAATTTAATAGAGATTACGTAGAATCATTTTAAAAACTACATAGATTACTTTGAAATGAGATAATTTGAACAGCCGGACGTCTGTTCTTATACACACGTACATTGCAATCTTCAATGAAGTTCAAAAGCAAAGGCTTTTAATTTTGTCTAAATATAGTAACAAATAAATCTTTTCGGCTTTTAAGTTTTTATCTTTGAAAACTTTGGTAAACTTTTAAATTATTAGTGAAACTAAAAGATATTTATTCTTAACTTGTGCTGAGTAAATAACCATTTTAAACTTAAGAATTTACGGATTCAATTGTTAATTACCAATTTTATATTAAGAATGATAATCTAAATATAAAATATTGATAAGAATCACAAGAATGATAAAAAATTTATTGTTATGGAAAATTCAAAACAAAGATGCGTCATAGGTATTTGATCTTGCAAAAAAGGTATCTTAAACAATCTCAATATCACTGTTGTGATTATTGAGATGTAATTACAAACCTGTTTTAGTTCTGACTTTTAAACGCACCAAATTAAGTATATAAAAAATATCGTTTTTAGACTACTACATTAGAAATATTCTATGCCTAAGTGATTACTGATCTTTTTTTACTTCTTAAACTACCCTTCTTCAAAGCAGATAATTATGCAACAAAAAGATAATTTTATTTCAAATAATTATTGAATACATTACAGTTATTTTAAATAATATCTAAATACATTGAATGAAGAATATTTAAAATATCTAAAAATACTTATTAATATACGTTGTAATTAAAGTTTACATGTTTTATGATCATAATTTATAAAGTTTAAATATTCTAATCGAATAAACTATTTTTAAAATGTTTAATATGAATATTTTTAAACTATTAAAATGTGATTAGAAAAATTTTAAGAATAAAATCATTGTAATTTCATGTTTAAAAAATAACTTAAGAATTATCATTGAGGCCAAGCTGGTCGCGAGGCTCCATCCATTTCTGATGCTAGTTTATTAGTATCTATTAAACGATGATTCTCACCTCCAATTTCGCTATCACATTCAATACATTTTCTGTGCATCATTGCACCTCCACAATCATCGATTACGTAATAATGACCATTGGGACATTTAAACCAATGACCCATTTTAAGATTTATTGCTTTTACAATTATTTTCCTTTCACTTTCTGTACTAAGTATTTGTAATTTACTTAATTCATCACGTACTTCTGTTTCTAGTTTTTCAGTGAAATTGTCAATGCTTGTCAGTTTTTTCATTATAGTATCATAATCCTTTTGTGTATCTTTTATTCCACAATCGATGTTTTCAGCAACTGCTTTACATATTTTTGACTGTGAAATAATAATTATCTTAAATACAATGACTTACAATAAAAATAAAATTTAATTATTATATCAAGTTTATTTTTATCAAGTCTTAAATATTATAAAATTCTTCAATTACTGATTCACTGATTATTAAATTAGTCTTAATGTTCAGGAAACCTATTGTTAGATAAAACTGAAAAAATTTGAACTTACCATGTAATATAAACGTTGAAGCTCAAATTGAATATCTTTTAGTTCCTGTTTTGAAATATGCCATGTCTTTGGAAACGATTCTACCAATACATTAACTTGACATTTTACAAGTTTATAGAAGTCGATTGTATGATTTTTTACTAAAGCCAAGGCGTCAAATAATCGCTTTAGTAAAATATTCACCACAATGCCGAAAATTTCAGTTTCCTGTACACTCAGAATTTGTTTTCTTTGATCTCTCACCAGGATTCCACGGTCATGTATATTTTTTAAAAACTTATTCAATAATGGTAGTGATGCTATACAGGTCATAAAAATTTTTTAAGCAATAAATATATAAAAGCATTATTACAGAAAATTAATTTACTGAATATATCGATTTTTTCATTTTCGAGAATAAATCAAATAATTGTTAAAGTAAAAATATTTGTACCTGCTACGTCTTTATATTCGACCATCATATTTTTTAAAGTATAAATATGCAGAGCTTGTAGATTTTCCAAATCATTCTGATTTTTATAAAATACTTCTTTTTTTACGGCTTGTATATCCTTCAAACATTTCTTTATTATATCCATAATTCGTGCACATTTCATTATTTTTGTTTTGCACTTTGGGCAAGTTTTCATACCAATGATATCATTAGATTGCATTAACCACTTTAAAAGACCCGTACTCTCTATACAGTGATTGCAATCTTCGAGAAATATGAACCTGTAAAAAAATTTATTTTTGTTTGTACATTGATTTCAGTGATTCCTATTAATATTAATTATTATATTTTCATTATTTATAAATTTTGTGAATAATGTTTTTGATTATTATATACTTATTTATTAAATTTTTTATATTATTACCTCGCATCTGCTTTATCTTCATCTCCAAATAAAATTTCTGTTAATATTTCTTTATTACAAATTCTACACAAGGGAGGGCAAGGATCTCCACAGTACCCAATGCACGGATGACCACATTTTAAGAACTTTTTACATGGTTCATTACACGGTTCTATGTTGCACAATTCAAAGCACAATTTACTGCACCTTCTATGCCTACATCCTCTTAGACAAGGCTCCTTAAAAAAGAAAATGAACAAATTTTCGAATCTTTTTCTAAAGAAATAATTGTTTTTATTTTATCACAGAAGATATAAATGCTCATTTTTATATTTACAATTTTACAGTTACTTTCGTTTAAGAATTTTGATAAAATATTATAAAATGAGTATGATTTACTAACTTTGCATGGCGTGCAAGGTATCCCACATCTCATATTACACTTGCTATGATGACACTTAAGCTCACAAGGCTTATTACAAGAGCCGCATTCGTTTCTGCATGGGGCTTCACATCTAAAATGAAAAAGACATTAATAACATAATTTAATAAAAAATACATAATATTTAAAAATATAAATTACGCGTGTCCACAAATTAAAATCGAAGGACAAGGTTCGGCGCACGAGATATGTATGCGTCCTTGCTTGCACTGCCCACAGGTTCCTCTACAAATGTGGCCACACTCTAATTTAGTTTGGCATGCCCTTGAACAGAACTGCAATAATTCGGAAGGCTCCGTCTTTTCTATAAAAATAACAGAAATACTATATAATCAAATTCCACAGATCGTCAGTTACTTTAATTTATAAGAATAATAATTTTAATTTATATTGTTATTAAGTTACATTTTCGCATATTTTTTTACAACACACTTATTTCATAAACTTCATATTTTTATTCCTAAATGATAACATTTTTATGTTCTAATTCGATATTTAATTACATGATCATAATTTCATGTGGAATTATAAAAATAAGAAAATCTAATTATACGCAGTAGAAAATTGTGTGTTGTATGTAAATTGATGCACAAATTGTGTGCAAGTGTATTACAAATTTTCTGCGTAATTAATACACAAAATTCACTTCTAATATACACTCGTTTTGTATTAATTGTGCATAATCAAATTTTATTAAATAGTAAACTATACTACAAAAATATAAGTCTTTTTGTGTCTAGTCCTGAAGAGGGAAGTAGTTAAATCTTCCGAAACGTCGACTTAATAAATTGACAAAAAATAGTAACATCTTGGTTCGTTTAAGATGACCTTTCAACATCATTTCCTAAATATACTACAAGAAATTTACACTAAATTTATATTTCTTTTTTTTTCAAGGAATCCTAATACATAAAAAGAAAAATATTCAAATCAATTTTTATTACACAACATTAATTAAAATTAAATATTTGAAAAATCCATTCAATGCATTTTCTTCTATAGAAAAATATTTTTTATCTTGTCAAATCTGCACAAAATTGCATTTCGTGCGCGCAGTACGGGAAAATATCATACACAATATACATGTACTCTCAAATGATCTCGTCTAAAGTGATATTATATTTGTTAAGATTATTAACTTTGCAAACTAGACGCGTAGATATTAATTCATTAAATTTGTTTATTAATACACTATCCACTATAAGCTAATAGTAGAAAGAGAAGTATAAGAGTAATTTTATTACTCGAGTTCTTCTGTATGTTTGAGTCTACAAACTTGTAGTGAACTCTATATCAACACTGAGAGATTTCGTTTCACATATTCTGTGTAAAAAGTGTCTAAAGTAAGATGTGTAGTTTTTAAAACAAAATAAATACCCAAAATTTGTGAAAAATTTTTTTAAAAACACATTTACTGTTTAAACCATGCCAGTACACAATATTTGTGTATTTAATTTTTCTCGATCAAATTTAAACACAAAATGTGTGCTTATAAGAGTGGTTCGCTAATTTATTTTGTACAAAAAAGCTTTTCAACAAAGTTAAAACAAACAAGATATGAAGATTTGTTACAAATGCCAAAATAATTCTCATTTACATATTCGTTAATGTGATGAAATGTTTTAACATAATAATTTATTTACCTGCATTTGCCAAGTAACAAGGTATTCGTGTAATTGCATGTCCACATAATCCAGATTGACTATGAGGTACCATCACTGTGCATTTATCAGTACATGGATCCTTACATCTCTTAGTACAAGCATGGCCACACGCTAGTGATTTTTCACATTTCCGAGCACAATAAGTTGACGACGGTTCTTCGCAACATTTTATTTGAATTGTATGTCCACAAGTACTTTTCTTTTCTACCTGAAAATTATTTATAAAATTTTCTTTAAAAATAATAAATACAATTTAAAATATATATAATTTTCATTTATTATAATATTCAGAATTTAAAGTGAAAAAATACTCATTTCAAATAGACTCACCAATTCTTGGCAGTTACCACATTCTTCTGAACAAGTTAATCGACATTTATGACCACAAAGCTCAATGGTACGCTTACAGGGCCTTTTACATGGCTCTTCATCCACATTTACGGAGCAGAGTATTTTATTATAATAATGACCACAAAAACGTTTTTTCTTTACAAGTTCACAGCAATTTAAGCAATCCAAATAACATTTCCGTTTACAAAGGTGTTGACTCATACAATTAAGATTATTTTTTGAACAATCTTTATAACATCGATACTACAAACGAAAGTTTAAGTTATTATGCATCCCATTATAACATTTAATATACATTTTATTATTTTTTTTTTATTCAGTTATAAATAAAAATATTTAACTTTCATATAATAAATGTTATACCAAGATTAAATAAAATGTAAAGTAATAGTTTCAACATAAGGATATAATATGCCGTATTACGTGTGATCAACGCAAACAAGAGCAAGCTTATTCAGTTTAACAGTGAATCATTACTTGATGTGTAATGTCACAACTGGTAATTGCATACTAAAAAGAAATTATTTATAAATAAATATATTGTACCTTTAGATGATCTGGATCTTCATTGACGTGACAATTTAATCGACATGAATGACCACATGGTAAACGATTTTCACAAGGGTATATGCACTTGGATTCGTTTATAGGTTGACCACATGCTTTCTTGACAACGTGTTTGCAATTCGGTAGTATTACTTCAATCTGAAAAATATAATTAAATGAAGATAAATAAATGAAAAATAACATTGTGAAAACTTAAATTACTAAGAATTCAATAGTAAGATGTGTGAATTTTATGCTTTTCATGCATACCTCAATGTAACACATGAACGTATTTATATCATCTGAACATGCCATTTGTACAGAATGTCCACATTTCAGCTGTCGCTCTAGTAATACTTTACATGGTGGACAATTTTCATAACATTTAAGCGGGCAAGGATGATCATTAGGGCATCTTTTGATACATTCAAACTTACACAAGAAACTTTTGTGATCTCGATTATTTACGTGACAAATGCTGGTACAAAAATGCCCACATGATAAAGCTGCATCGCACTTATTCAGACAACCTCCTTCAGGGCACTCAGCAAAGTCGCGTGCGCATTTAATCTGTGAATTACATATTAAGATAAAAAATGTATTTTGATTTTAGTTATTACAAGAAATTAAATATATACTGGCTTTTTCTGCTCCGGATGAATTTGACATTGTAAAATCAGAAAATCACCTATTGAATTTTCTTTTTCTAATTCTTGTTTGATTTTAGGCCAAATATTGTTTTTTACTACAAGGTCATCCATATTTCCCATAATATATAAACCGTGGCGAGCTCGTGATAATGCAACACAAACTCTGTTTTCTTCTTTTAAAAATCCAATATTACCCTTTCCGTTATTGCGAACTAAAGACAAAAGGATAATTGTATTTTCTTCTCCTTGATAATTGTCAATTGTAGTTACGCGAACTTGCTTTAATGATAAATAGCGAGAAGTTTCCTGATGGAAAGAAATATAGAAAAAAGTTTTTATAGTTATTAGAAAAAACATATTTTTCCTTAAAAATAAAAAGAACTACAAACAAAATTTTTATGACAAAAATTATGATAAATAGATTTATTGGTCTTTTCGAACGATCTACGTTTTTATTATAGGCAGAGCAGTAAGTGAAGATTTCAATTCGAGACCCATCATAAAGTGGGTTTCTTTATCAAAAAGACAAAGCATTTTATCAAAGTAGCTATTGTGAACTATACAGTAAAGCACTAGCAACTCTTCTTTAGACATCTTGCCGGAAGATGTTTACTGAACAGTTAAATTAATTCCAGCGAGGTTTCTGCTTTACTGAAGAGTCCACAATAACTATCTTGAACTAAATGCTTTGTCTTTTTGGTATAAGTATCACTTATGACCGGTTTCGAATTGAAATCATCGCTTAATGCTTTACCCATATTAAGTGTAAGTGGTTAGGAAAGGCGTACAAATCTATTTATAATAAAAAAAAGCTGTTAAAAAGAATTTTCACCTTCATAAAAGCATAAAGTTGTCCAGTATATGTGCATAATATAGTAATTTCAGTAGCCTCATATCCTTGCTTTATTAAATACTTAGCAAGTTCCACTAGAAACAGTACTTCATGTTGATTTATCCAACTATCATCATAGTCATGATTGGTTTCTCTATTGCTGTGGTTTATAAAGTAAAGATTCTTTTCTAGTCCTCTTATATTTGGATAGTCAAGCACTGATATGTCATTTTCAAGCTTTTCATAAATAGATGGGCAAATTAATTTAGCAATCTGAGGTCGCATTCTATGCTGGTGTGTTAACTGGATACAATTTCCTCTAATGTTAACCATTCTCTCGAAAAGTGATACGTTTAGATTGAACTTTTTGCCTAATTCATAAACTGATGTTTTTGGTCGCAACTGTTTGTGATCTCCAATAAGGATAACGTGTTGAGTATCAAAAGTTAAAGAACAGACGACGTGAGCTTCAAGAATTTCTGCTGCTTCTTCGATTATTACTAAAAAATATTAAATTAAAATATTATTAAATATTATATAATATAAATGCAAAATAGAAATAAAGTTCTAGTAACATATAACAATTATATAAAATAATGTAAACCGTAAATATAATTTAATATTAAAATAGATATACCTATTGGAGCACCAAGAGTTTGTAAAGTTGACTGAAGTTTTGCAGCACCAGCTGTTGTAAGTCCAATTATTTTATTGTTTCGAAGAATATTTAAATCAACTAGCTCTTTAGTCATATTTAAAGTTGATTCCGTCTTTTCATATTTTTCTTTCAATTTGATAAAATCGGTCATTGCTTTAGAATAACTGTGTTTTATCCATTTCCAATAAGACTTCCACCGAAAATTTTGAGATTCGTGATGCGACTGATTTATTATAGGATGCTGAGCTAATTCATGCTACAAATTCAAATGAGTTTTAAATATCAGTAATTCTAAAATTACTTATGTGTAGATGAAAATTTTTAAGAAATTTAAATTACCTGTAAAAAGAACCGTTTTTCAGATAAGTTATTGAGATCTTCCTTTGTTGTAATTTTTCTTCGAGCCTCTATGATTAATTCATCTAACCTTCTCAAAGGAAATAGAACTTTAAAAGAATCACATTTCTTTTTATGATTAATTTCTAAATCGTCGTCCATAAGTTGAACATTTTCTTGCTCAATAATTTTTGAAGTTTCTTTGAATATTTGTTTACTAATAATATTTTTTGGATATAAATCTAGATCAGTTCCAACAAGCCAACTTACCAGTTCTTCAGTTGATTTTATGTTTTTTAACATTGGGTCAGAACAAAATTCAGTGAGACAAGCTAAAGGTACAATAGCTTCTGGAGTGGTTAAATGCTCAATCATAGAGCATGTACCATCTAAAGAGTTCAAAATATCTTCCATATCACGTTTTGCCATATACATCATATGTTTTCCTATAGATTGTTCACGATTACATTTGCGTTGTTCTACAAGTGTAAATGCTTTTAAATTTTCACTTTTGGATCTACTTCCCACACGAACTATAGAACGAGTATATTTTAGAATCCCTTCCAAAAATTGATCAAGTGCATGGTTTGTCAAGCAAACAACAACAATTGGCCCATAATGATTCCAACATTTTCTATTTTGCAGCAAAGTTTGTACTATTTTCAAAGTAATAAAAGTTTTTCCTGTTCCTGGGGGTCCTTGAATTAATGAAAATTCTTGTGTTAAGGCATTCTTAAATGCACTGTATTGTGTTTCATCTAAGTTGAGCTCTTCAGCAGTTGGCCAGGGTTGATTGCATTGAATAGGCAACTTTAAACCATTGTATCTTAATACTTTCTTGTTATGAAGATAGTCAGGCAAGTTAGTAGAAGTACTGGCATCAACTAAGTACTCTGTCATTGGAAAATTGTCCTCATGCATCTGTTTCATTGCATTAAGTACTGATGAATATGGTTTAAAGTATATTTTAGATTCTAACATTACAAATTGTGTATTAAACATGTTTTGTGTAATTTTTGTTCGCTCACAAAATTCTATTAACACATACCCTTCAGTAAGGGCTTCTATATTTCTATCTGAAACTGTTGCAAAAAAAATAGAATTGAAGTTATCATTGCTTAAAAGCAACAGTCCACCATGCATAAACCTTTTTGAATGATACCAGTTTACATAATTTATTTTTCCAAAAAATATTTTTATTCCTACAATATTTCTAATGACTTCTGGAGTAATTAATTTGACATTTTTATAGATACGAAGTTCCTTACTGCGATGTTTCTCTGGTCCATACAAATAGCCTTGTATCCCATTACGTAAAGGAGATATAAAATCTTCCCGTAATAATCGAAACTGGACATCTAAGTAATGTTCAACTGAATCATATGCATCCTTAATTTTACAAGGTCTAATGAAAGGATTGCAATCAAATAAGTCTTGCCTTGAAGGTGCAATGCTCAAATCTCTAAAATTTTCTGGAGGTTCTGCATGTTCATCATTTGAGTTTTTAATATCAGTTTTAATTTCTCCATTTTTAGTCTCTTCTTTTTTAATTTCACTTTCTAATTCCTGAGACATATTTAATGCTGCAATTTTTATTTTTTCATCAATTTTGTAATTTTGATTTGTTGCAATAGACTCAGATATTAAGTTTACTTTTTGTAGAATGGGTACTAATTCATCACGAGCTTTGATCGGTAAATGTTTTATTATCTTTTTGAAGAATTCAATTAGATTCATCCAAAACTTATCTTTATCATCGTGATATAATTTATTTTTTATCTTTTCAGTTTCAGTTTCAAAAGGAAGTTTTGTTATGTAGATTTCTAGACTTTTTATAAAATTAGCAGAACAAGCATGACTTAATACACTTACTACAATTTCAGTAAAATTTGCTTGACAAACTTTAGTCAAAATTCGTAATATAAGGACTAAAACATCTTGTGTAATCTCGCTTTGCAATAAATTTTCAAACTCAACTTTCTTTTCTGTTAATATAATTAATATTTGTTCACTACTTTTCTCACTCAATCTATTTAAACGATTGAAGAAAAAATATGGCTCTTTATTACACATATCATTATCTCGTTGATTGAACTGTTTGCTGCTACAATATATAATAAAAAAATTAGAATTAAGGAAACAAAATTATTGAACTTATACATAAAATGATCAATCAAATTAAAGATATATACAAAAACTTTTTCTTCTATTATTATATTATTACTTACTTTTCATAATTACATTTTTGAACCTTCGAATTATAATTAGGTCTTTCAATATCCTCTGGACTATGTTTTCTTTTACGATTTCTCCAATTTGAATTGCCATTATAAGCTAAATAGTGAAGGAAAAACACTACTAAATTATAGAGTATGTATAAAAATATATGCAAGAGAATGATCTAATATTTTAAAGGCCAATAATTAAATTTTATTATTAAATTTTATTTTAGAAAATGAAAATAATATAAAAAGTAATTAAAACTATAAGATTACACTTTTGTATTGTTTTGTAATTGCATTCTTTTGTAATTTTTGGCTAAAATATAAATAACAATGCTTGAATCGAAATTGCATAAATTTAGTACAACACAATTTAATTCATTACAATTTCGAACAATTAAGTATATAAACACTGTTAATTTTTCTTTTAAAAATTATAAAAATAAATATAAATCAGCTTGTCAAAAAATCAATATTATAGCATCTTTTACAGTTAATACTAGATCGTTTTTTAATTATAAACTGAAAAATCTCTAACCCTGTTTCTTTAATGCAAAAAAATTATAAAGTCCATATAGATAAATTATATACCATATCTATTGTTGTATGAATTTTGTCTGTACATGGTGATGGCAACGATGTTTCCACTCTCTTAACGTACTTAATACTTTTATATCATCAACATTTACTTCAGCATATTAACCAATTACGATTAACGAAAAAATAAAAATAACTCGCGGTCTTATAAAGTAGGTAATGTAGACTGCGTTCTGCTTGCTGCGCCTGCTGATTTCTTCTGATGTAGGAAAATTGCTCGTTCTCCACATCGAGCGATCATGCTCAACTGTTTTTTTTTTCTTGGAAGTCGGAACTCGGCAGTTCCTACTGTCAGTACTACCAATCCTACAATTGGCCATAGAACTATAGAAGAGGCGAGTGATTCTAGTGTTATTTTCGCTTGAAAAAATGTAAGGCAAGAAATTAATAAAATTTTTATTATAAAAATCAGAAAAAATAAAAAGTTATTGGCTATTTGATAAGGTTTTTATTATGGGAATTCAATTTTTTATAAAGAAAGTTCCTTACTCTTCTTAGGGAAATTTTCAGTTAGCAGTTGGTAAGGTAGAGGTAAAACTATATGTATTGTGGCTCAACTGCATCGCAGGACTAGACTATCTACAGTGAAATCCTAAAGTAAATGAAACATGATCTTGCGATATCGACAACTGAAACGTGAAGAGAGAATCACGATCATTCTAACAAATTAAAATAACACTTTTACATATTAAAACGAGAGCGACTTTATCGCACGAAAATATTTAATTGATTTTAGGAATATTTTTCTGTAATTGTATTAAAATTAATAAAACTTTATGAAATTCTCAAAAAAGAAACTAAAAACACTCATTAAATCAAATTTATTTGTAAAATTTTATCAGACTTTTCTTCCAAAGATGGTTATCAATAGAGCTTTTATTACAAAATCATCAATCAAACTTTAAAAAATTGTAAAATATATAAAAATCGAGGTAGAAATCGATCAGAATATTTTATTTTTATATTAATTTTCCCAAAGATTGAAAAAATAATTAGAAAAATTATAAAAATACTGTAAAAAAAACTTGAAAAAAGCAAAAGACAAAGTTAATAAAAAATAGAAAATTTTTATTTTTTCAAAACTTGATTTTCTTGTTAATAACTTAAATATTACCGAAAAATCTCAAAATGCGCTCCAACTATCTCTTACTTAACTTATACAACGGTATATTTTATAAAAATAATATTCGTTATGTAGTTAACTTTTATAAGTAAAATTTTGTGTCGGCGCATACACATTCATGAACCTTACTCCACAACGGAATCATGTTTGATCGTAAAAAAAAAATAGATACTTTTTCCTATAAATAATTAGTATACAACAATTTACTTCCCTTTATTATAATTATATATCTTTTACTTTAAAATGTCTATTGACTTTTTGGTAATTTTAAAATAATTTTTTCAGGTCAAAATAAATATAGTATAATTTAAAATTAATTTAAATTAAATATTGACTGAATTGAGGCATTTAATAAAAAAAGGACAATTGGTTTATTTGACCCATTTACATTCCGTACGTACTTCTTTCATCTAATATCTCAAATATTAATTAGTAGCTTATAACATTTTTTTAATATATTAAAAGATACACAATAATTCTGTTATAAATAATAAAAAAAATAATAGAACATGACATAGTGTAATTTGACAACAAAACACATTTTAACTGCAATGAAAAAATTTTTAATATATTTGACAATAATTAATTTGTTTATTTTTACAACATTATGTATGTTATTAGATACTACTGTAACGAACTCTAATGAAATGTCTTTACTATTTATCAAGAAAAAAATTGCAAATTTCATAGACTGTAAATCTACTGTAATTCTAACTTCATATATTAAATCATGCAATACAGATATAAGATTCATTTTTAAAAGTATATACACAAGCGTTTTGGTATTTTTCTATAACGATATGTCATTTAAACTTGAAGTGGAAAGTAAAGAAACTTTAATTTCACTTGATAAATGTTTTATAATTATAATAAAGGAAAATAAAACTTTAAACAACATTAGTTCAATATTTGAACAAAATAACATTTCATGGAATTATGAAACTCAAATCTTAATTGTTTGTATTTGTAAATGTACTTCGTCTTACTTACTAAAAAACTTTAATATATCATCAATTTCAGATGATTTAGTAAACTCTTTAATCATTGACGTTTCCAATAATCAAGGTTTTAAAGTATGCGCATCATCAAAAATAGTGGAACAATTTGATTTATCAGATGCCGCAATTTTTAAACAGATTAGTAGATCTTGTTTGGTAAATTTTCATGATGAAAATTTATCTGTTTTTACTTCTTATAATCCTCCGTTGACTAATCTAAAGAATGATCTCGAAGCATTTGACAATGCGTACGAGCAAGAAATTAGTAATATTGATCAATTAATGGGTTTGGAACCTAAAATACTAAAAATTTTGAAAAAAACATTTAATTTTGAAATTAACATAGTAAGTTATGCAAACCATGATAAAAAATCAGATATGAATGATGTTTTTACGGCATTAGAACATCTTAAAAGAGACAAAGTAAAAATAATGATGAACTTT
>UELX01005536.1:0-13404 GCA_900480035.1 Eupelmus urozonus | reverse complement strand
CCATCTCGGGCCACTTCTCTTTCCCTCTCTCTCTCTCTCTCTCTCTCTCTCTCTCTCTCTTTCTCTTTCTCTCTCTTTCTCGCTAGCGAGCGAACCGCGTCCTCCACCGGATATTATTTCGGGAACGCCAGCTATAATAATGTATAATCGCTCGCCAGTGAGAGACAGAGAAAGAGAGAGAGAGAGGGACATTGCCTCCCTCGTGATTGCGCTCTCGCGTTTTCAGATCCTACTACTGGCGGCTGTACTGTTGCCTCGGAAAATTTTCGACTCTAGCTAATTAGAATTTTTTTTTATACCAAGAAGATGCTGGAAAGTGTGCACGCTTTTGAAAATGAATCTTGCTTTACTGAAAGGAAATAATAATCGAAATATCAAATTTTACGATTCAATATGTATAAAAGTCAAGTTGAGACAAAACAAAATTATAGTTTCGGAATTTTGAAGCTTTTAACTTGTGTATCTTTTTCGTAAACAATATGCCAGCATGAGAATCGAAAGAAATACGTTTGTCCGAGGCTGAGAAAATTTTCCAACGGCTTGGAATAAAACAGCAAGACACCTTCATTGCGTCTCGGAGGCAATAAAAGCAAAAGCGAGCGAAGCGAAAGAGCAAGAGAGACATTAACGTTGCCGCGATATATACATAAAGGAAAAGACTCGCTGCGCGCGCTGGTTCTAAAAGCAACTTGCGCGCACCTAAGGCGCGCGCGCAGCCGTAAAAATAATTCGGCGCGACATTAAACAATTTCGCTTTGATCAAAAAACGGCTCTTTAGTTTTGACACGTAGTACGAGAAACTTGGCTGCGGCACCGAGCGCGCCAAGCACAACACGCACACGCACATATAAATCAGCTAATGAGTTCATCTCTTGGAATTTTAAATATAAAATGCGCGACGATCATTCATCTTCCCTCGGCGGCTAAATAATCGCTTAGGTAGAATTATGCTTTATTTGGCTTTTATGTTTTTTCTTTTAATAGCAATTGCAGCAGCGACTGAAAAGAAGCAGCGACTTTCCGTAGGTTTCTTCGACTTACATAAGGCGCCTCTTTGGTCAATAGAAAATTAACTAGTGCTAAATTTAGTAAAGTACTTTTTCTTTTTCTTCGTAAAAGTCTAGCGTAAGCTCTTTGGCTGAGCTTTGAAGGTATATAGGCTTGAGCTTGACTCGAAACTTATCGCGACGATCTGCATCTGCTTGTAAGGAGCCTAGCTGCTTCAGCAAATATAAATTCTCAGCCCTTAGCGCAGCCGTGCGAATAATAATGCAAGCCAGGCGCTCTCTTTATAAGTGTCACGAGCGGTAAATTAACGCTCGCGAGTACTGCACGTAACAACGATAATAATCTTTAGCTGGGAGAGGGAGAGAAGGCAAATAATATAAATTTCACGAACGACCGTACGCGCTCTAATTTTACAAGACCGAAAACACTGTATTAAACGCGAGTAAATAAACTCTTCTAGCCTGCTGGGAATTGTCGAGAGGATCAAGCGTTTCAAGCAAACTTTAGCAAATTTAACACTCTGAATGCTGTGTGTGAATCTAGCTAAAATAAGTCTATAGACTATTTAGCTAGCTGTAAGCTCATAAGAATTAAGTAACTTTATCAAATATCGACGCATTGACAAGAGAATTTTATCAGAAAGGAATGCCAGTTTCGAAGCAGGCAAGTAGCACGCGCACGCACGAACCTGATGGATGGAAATTCTTGTCGAGTCTGGAGATTCGCTTGGAGCTGCCAAGAAATCCCAGAGCGGAGCAGTAAATATTTTAGCTGAGCTGGACTTGGGCTCGGGCAGGGGCAGGCACGTTAAACGCATATATATATATATATCCTATCGCGGTTTTCTCGCGGCAGCTCGGTTGCGCTTGCGACTTAGAAGAGCCTATATCAATCGGATCAGCAGCAGCAGCAACAGCAGCAGTAGCAGCGCCGAGGCCACTCGTCGCGTGGCGCGAGGGGCTTCTCACTTCGGCCTGCAGCCGCAGCCCATCTATATAGCTACCCTTTTTTCGCGTGCCGCAAACACGCGAGTCTGTCGATCTGCCGAGCGTTGCCGAGCTAGCCAGCGAGCGAGTTAGAGCGAGAAAGAGAGGAAGAGAGAAGGAGAATCCGTGACCGAATTTTGCGCGCCAGCCGCGCGGCCTTCCTGCACCGCGCGCTCACTTCCTCGATCAAGGTTCCGTCTGTGTGTATTTTCGCCTCGCCTATGCTCGCTCTCTCGCTCGCTCACCTATATCTATGTGTCGCGCTCTTTTTCTTCTCTCAGAGACTACTTTATGCTCGCACGCTCTCCTTCGTCCTCTTCTTCTTCTTCTTCTTCTTCAACTTCGACTTTGCCCTAGCCTCCCTGCCTAGCTGTCTATTCGCCTTATTGCCGAGCTAGCCCTTATGTGTTTTGTCATTTCTACCTTTTCGCTTCCATCATTCTTCATATTCTTAACTTTTTCTCTCTTGTCCTTTGATTATGATGATTTATGACAGGAGAGAAATTGAACATTTTTTAGTGAATAGTATAGTTAGTCGAATGGAACTTTTTTACTTTGTTCAATATTTCATAATCGTCTAATATTACGCTTAGATTTTATTAATATTTATTATCAGAATATTAGTAATGTTTAAAAATATCTATATAAAGTCAAGGCAGCGGCGCGTCTCATAATTAAATCAACTTAACATTGTGAATTTTTAAAAAGTCCATCAATTCACGCAGCACTGTAAAACTGCAGCGTGCAGCAATTGGTCTAATTTAACGAGTTTCGCACTTTGAATCGTTAAAACTTGTACTAGTTTTTCCTCGTCTAATTTTTATTCCTATTAGAAAAACTAGACTTGACTATTTTTTACATAAGCAGTCTTGAAAATTCCCTCTACCCTTTCTCTCGTATATTCCCATTTAAAAATCCTGCTAGAGAGGAAAATCAATAAGAGCGCGATGATGATGAAGAAAAAAAGAGGTAAACTAGCGCGCAGGCTGTTCTCTTTCTCTTTTGCGCTGTATTCGCGTGCGCGCGCTTCGTTTCGCGTTCGTGCGAACGCCAAAGCGCGAACTTTCATGTATAATTATTATTCTCGCCCCACTGCCCCTCTACATCCCTCTATGTCTCAGTATCTATCTGCACATTTTTTTCTTAAATATACACTTGCGTTTCCTTCTTTTTCCAACCCCATCGGCGATGTACTCTTAATGACAATCGCAAATAAATTTTCAAAGCTTTATTTTCTTCCATTTCGTTAAATATAAAGCTGACACTGAGCGATAACGGTCAGCTAACTAACGAAAAACTTTCTATAGCACGTGCTTTATATTTTTTTTACCGTCAATTTATTATTACTTTTTTTTTAGTATTGTTTTCTTTATTTTTTTTTTATTTTTTAGTTTTTTGACAACGAAATGGTTAGACTGTCTTATAATGCTATGAATAATCACTAAATTTGTGAATTTTTATATAAGGGAAGTGACGCATGTAGTGTAATGAACTTGTAATTTATAGAATATAAAAATCTATAAAAATTATTTCATAATATTAATAATATTTCGATATATTATAATTATTATAGATTACTATATTCATATCTTTTTAAATACTTGAATTAAATATAAGGGGTAATTAATATAGCTTTAATTAATAACCGCTTATTTATCGAAGCATTTCTCAGCAGACACAAAAAGTTAAAAAATAAATTATTTAAACATAATCCATGTAATCAATTGAGACAATCTTTTTTAATTTTAAAATTTTTACGGCACACTATTTCATTATATTTTGAAATTAAGTATCGTGTATAGAGTAAAATTTATTTTACGAGTGTTTCATATTTTAGCAAAGAACTGTAAGTGTAGAAAAATTCAGTTGCTCTATTTATAATTTCATACAGTGCGTTCTGCTTTGATATTATATTTTATAGTACAATTTCCATTTATGGATTTCAGTTTCACATAATGTGAAAGTTATTATAGAAGTATTTATAATCTAACAAACAAGAAAAATAAACAGTGTATGATATGACCTTACACGGACGGTTCATTAAAGAGACATAGAAAAATAACATATATCGGAAAAACTTGTGCGTTATGTTATACAGAGATTTACACGCGATGTTTTGCTAGTAGAGAAATCTACTTGAATTATAGAAAATGTTTTATAAAAACTTTATAAAATAATGATTTGTTTTTCAGAAAGATTGTTTTTCTATATCAAAAAACAACTATTAAAAATTAGTTATCAGTTATAATTTTACAATAACTTAAACGTCTGAATTTTAGATTATATTTAAAAGCAAAAAAAAATCGAGTCAGAATTGACTGTCTAATCTTTTTAAACTACATTATATAATAAACACGTGCAAGTCAGATAATATAGAATATATATTTCGCAACTAGCAACGCATCGCACACCTACATACAGTTTCCCACGATAAATTTTATGCTCAAATATCAAAAATAATCATTATAATAATTTTACGCATTACATAAATTATAGTAACAGACAAGCTTACGGTCTCCCTTTGTACAATAAATTACAATTCGCAATCCCGTATCGTAAGAGAATTACAAATGCATAATTTATATTAATAGAGATTTTCCAGGATTAAAGGGAGAAGGCTAAGTTATGTAGAAGTATATTGATAAAGCAAGTTTTAACCTGTAGTACGTCAAGTTTTTTATTTAGGATGAGTAGTACCACAGTGTATGTATACATGCGAGAAGGAAAATGAGAATGAGAGAAAGAGAGAGAGATAGAGAGAGAGAGAGAGAGAGAGAAAAGCGAAGTTTACAGTTGACTGAATTCGGGTTGTATAGGCGGCAGAGCTGATCGCGCTCACGAGTGGCGAGTGACAGTCACGCGCCGTGGAATTCTTATATCGTATTTTAAGAGCGGGCAGGAGAATTTTCTCTGGTCTTCGTTGATTACTTGTAAAAGTTGCTATATTTAAATTGAACTTAAACTCTTAGTTTACAGCTTTTCATTATATTTTCTCGGACATTTTTTTATTTAGAATATAAAATTGCAGAAAAGTAATTTTTTATTCATATAAATTGTATAAGTTAATCATAGAAAATTTTAAATAAAAGAATTTTTCAGAGTAGTTTATTTTTCCGAAAAAGAAGATTGTTAAAAAATTGTTAATTCTTAATTATGTGTAAAGTAATAATTCATATTGCATATATTAGATTCTTCAAGCTTAGTCTGCTTTTTTGATAAAATTCTCGAATACCGTAGCCTATTAATAGAGCTTCGTCGTTCTTTTTCCGAAATTCTATAAATACACTTCTAAACTAGCTTTTACCTCGAAAACTAGGTCCCATTCAGTAAAACAGCGATATGTCTGCCAATCTCTTCACGAGGGAAGAGTTTATTCATTGTAAAGGAATGAGTTCACTCAAAATGGCACGTGAAAGTGGAAGTGTTTTAACCAAAATTTCAATTTTTTTTATATTCTAATATTTTTCTGATTCGTTCTAAATTTATAAAAGTAGACTTTTTAAAATTTAAATGTAAAATTATCGTGCAACCTTATTGAATAAATGAAATTTTTGTTTCAATCTTTTATTTAGTATATTCATTTTAAGAAAATAATTCCTCGGAAATTGATAAGCCAATTACTGTTTGGAACAAAAATTTTATTTTTTATCGATTCTAATCAATCTCTTAACTTTGTGAAGCAAAATATTTAAGTAGTTATTGTATCTTAACTTACTGTTCCTGTTAATTTTACTATTGATCATCATTATTTACTCTGTCAGATTTGAAAGCTAAATGCTTTTCTTTTTACATAACTGTGAAAAAAACAACAAAAAATATAAAACATAATAACGAAAGAGGGAAATGAATAAAATTATTCCTCTCATAAAATAACAAAGGATTAATGAATAGTACAATGGTAATAAATGACGTTAAGAACGATTATTTAACATGTAGTATAAAAGACAGTAATCTATTATAACCTTGTAAGCTAACTAAAAACCTTATTGTTCTAAAAGATTACTGTATTGTATAATATGATAGTTGCCGAATGCTCATGCATTAGTCTCGGAATAGATAAACGTGAACTTTTTCTGTGAACATAAATATTGGAATCAGAAGCACATCATTTTTACTAAAACTTACGTAAGCTTCATCAGCATTGTATGTTTGTTTTATTTTTTTTAGTGTCAAAAAATATGGAATTTTAAATGATAAATTCGCAGCACAGAATAAACTATTAACAAAATAATAGTATATAATTTTCAAATTAATACAAAAATGGTTTCAAAAATTTGAATGAACATTTTTTATATTTTTATTTTTGGTATTTTTATTTTTTACAAAAGAAATAATATATAATAATACTAATCAAACGTACTATAAGTAAAAGTAATAAATGATCAATGTAAGGCTAAAAAAGTTTTAACTTTAAAATCCAAACGTTGAAAGAAAGACAAAATAATTTCACACACAATGCTCCTTTTGAGCTAACAATGCTTACGAGAGTTATAATTGCGCCTGTTACAACACTTACAGCGCTGTGCTCGCTCAGCGGCGACACTACTTTTAGAAATGTGACATAATGCCTTATTACCACACTGGAATACCTCGTACACGCGATAATCGCTCTCCCAAGGCGCTGAATATCAGCTAAAAATTCAAAAGGCTCCAGCCTACGCCGGCCTCGCTGATGTCCGTTAAAAAATACAAAGAAAGGAATCGTTCCTCCCATTCCTCGTTTATTCACTCTCGTCTTGTCTCTCGCCTGCATGAATGACTCATTGTCCAAAACACGTGTACTTGGCTCGTGAGCAAGCGAAAAACTGTGCGCATTAAGATCGCGCAATACGCATAGCCTTTTTTATACTTGCACTTTCGCGCGCTGTTTTGAAGATGGCGGAAGCTCTGAAACGAAAGAGAGAGAGAGAGAGAGAGAGAGAGAGAGAGAGAGAGAGATAGAGAGAGAGAGAGAGAGAGAGAGAGAGACAAAAAGAGAGACAGTAGCTTTCCGAATGTTCGTTTTTTATGTAAAAACGTAGCCATGAAATTGGCTTGTTTCTGCTTTTGAGTAGCGTGTTACTACTAGCTTTTTAACGGGGGTACGGTAGAGGCTTTCAATACTGTTTAAATACCACCTTCACCCTCCTTAGGAACTCCAAAGAAAGTGAGCATTCGCGTGTAGGTGGAAATTCAAGGAGAAGTTTATTTGAATCGGAAATTTTCGAATCAAATCACTGTTAGACTTTGGCAGTGATGCTGCAGGTTTATGACTGCAGATTGAAAGTGAGGCTTTTAATGGGATGCGTGCTATTGATTGCCTGCGCGTAACTTCGACTTTGGAAACTCATTCAAATAAATTTTCTCTTTACTTACTTGCTTTATTGTTTGGAAAATTATTTTCTACCATGCCTTCTTTCTACTGTTTCGCTTTGATTACACAAAAAGTGAAAAAAATTTTTATTCGTTTAATCATCTTTGATCAAGTAACTTCATTTAGACTGAACAATACTACTGTATCCCGAACTAATAATCCAATTTTAAGTTATTACGTTTTAATTTTTCCTAAATAAACATTGTATTTTTTATCATCATTAAAATATATGATTTATAGCACAATAATTTAAATGTGTAACTTAAATATATAATTAAATACTGAAAATTAACAAATACGAGTAAAAATCGAAGAACTTTTAAATATTTTACATGAACTGATTATCAGAGCATAAATATAAACTTAGGTGCACTTTTACGTAAAAAACTGTAGATATTCTAATTTTACAATATGGTACTTTTAACAATATTCTGATTTATCAGTTTTTTTTAGCATAATAATAAATTAAGTAGAATTAATTGCCATCAATTCAAATTTAAATGTCCTTGCAAAATATTTTTTCTATATACCTTACACCGAGTGAAAAGTCTAACGAAGAATGAGTATAAAGTTTTGTCACGCTAATGTTGTAAGGAGCTTCACGGAAAAATTTCATGGCGCTGTCGCTACAGTTGTTCGTATTTTTACGCTTGTCGCATGCAAAATTGAAAAGCTTGTCGGACAGATACTCCAATAAAGCCAACAAATTATTAATTATCAATTTAACTTGATTTCTCTATACCAGCATAGTTCTTGTGCTTAGGTGGATATGTCAACAATGCCACTAGTAAAACATCTTTGACGTTTCAAACAAGTATATAGATAACCGATTTTTACACTGCATGAGCCATTATTTTTTAGTTTTTATGCAAAGAGAATTTTTCCATAAAAATTATAAGGAAATTTCTTAGACAAGTTGCCTTGGTGCGCATTAAATGTGATACGCAGCGTGACAGTACAATGAAAAATTTCATGATTAAGAGAAGAACGTTTTCGTGAAAATTTCAAAAGTTAGAAATACGCACATGCTGAGATGGTATGAGCTGTTTTACATGAGTTTATAAGAGGACAAAAAAATAAATTAACGTGGTTAAAACCAATACGTACGACTAATCGCTGTCCTAGTAATGTTCGCTGATGTAATAAATGACACATAAAACAACTTAAATGCCTAGTTGCTTCAAGTATGCTAAAGTCTACTTTGCCGACACTTCTTTCGTCTGGATTTCACTTCGTAGTTCAAGGAACAGAAAATTTCAGCGGAAGTCACATTTAAATAAATGATAATTCTGCACAATCGAAACTAAAATTCTATAAAAATTTTTTGGAACCAAAATTTTATGGTCTTGTACCTGCATCACTACATCTTCGTTCTCGCAACATCATTACTTTGAGTAAAACTTTGAGTAAAATTATATTATATAAATAGAGGGCGTTTTAGGTTTTATCTTTCGCGTATTAAAGGTAAATTGTCAACATTATTCACTATTACCGTATTAATTTTTAAATTAAATAAATTATAATTATAATTTATCATTTTTACAAAAGCATCAAACAAATTCTAAAATGAATCCTAATTTTTTGAAAACGAAGAAGAGAACTTTTATATCTAACCACCAAGTGGTAAGCCTAATAACCGAATAATTACTAAATTTGATCAGTCACTTAAAATAACAAAAATTCCACCAAATGCATAGGAATAGTCGAGACTAAGCTCGGAACTTTACAGAGCTTTAAACCTTTCTTCAGACCAAGCACAAAAAAGATCTTCCTCCTCAATGCCCTGGAATCAAAATTCAACACCTCGCCGCGTAAAACTAGTAAGCTTGTGCTATGTGACGTGAGTGCAAAAAAAAAAACGACAACAGAAGAGACCACGGTGCAATCAGCGCGTATCGTGTGCGCTCGCACTTAAAAGTTTTTCCTAGCAGTACTCCTCCTCTCGTAAAAAGTCGAGGCACTTTCATTAAAGTCTACCTGCGTTGCGTCTTATCTCTCTCTTTCGCTTCTCTCTCTCTCTCTCTCTCTCTCTCTCTCTCTCTCTCTCACACACACACACACACACACACTAATTCAGTCTCTTATTCCATTTCTGCTTGCTCGTTATCGTTATTACCGTAGTGACCGAGCAACGGCGCCGTTTGCAAAAAAGGAAGGCTGCGCCTTACGCGTGTAATCGTCCTTAGCGGAGGAAGAATGAGCGGAAGAGTGAGAGGGTGTATGTGTGTGTGTGTGTGTGTGAGAGAGAGAGAGTGAGAGAGGGAGAGTGAGAGTGAGGGAACGAGAGAGAGAGGGAGCTAGCAAAATATTGATTTTCCGAAAATCGCCCGCGGCCGTCGCCACTGCTGCTGCTGCCACGCCCCGGGCGCGTGCGTGCAGCATTGCATACACCATACAGTTGCATACCTGTATAAAGAGTTTCCAAGATTTTTCCATAAGTTTAGCAGATTTTTTCCACGTGTATGTATGAAAACCGAAAAAAGGTAGCCAGAGATATTATTTTTTATACAGACACAGAGAAAACATTTCACTTTGAGAACAGTCTATGTATTATTTTTCAAAAACCGTATACTGTCTTAACATGTTTCATATATTAATATAATTTTATATTAAAGTCAATGAAAAATATAATTGAATTTTGCTGATCTGATATTGAACACGTGACATGTTTTTAAAATAGAATTTATTTTCAACGGTATGATGCTTTCTACATGTTCATTAAATTTTTCTTTCGTTTAATTTCACTATTGATTGATGGGTGCTAATAAAATTCTTTTGTTTTTCTTGGAATGCTATTTTCTATGTATTTTCTAGTTTTATGTAGATGACCAATTTATAGCAATAAGTAGACTTCTGAAATGAATATCGTCAACTTTTCCGGTTTATTGCTAGCCCTCCATACAGAATTATTACCAGACATAATTACTTTTATTTAATTATAATTGATTGTATTAATTTGAGAAGAATAAATAATTTTATTTATCATACGCGTCATTTTTCAGTTTTTATCGATAATTGAACTGAAAGTTGTTTAAATAATAATGAAATCACTTATCTTTTAATATAATTTTTTTTATAATAATACTTTAGCCTAATCAAATTTAGAACTTTTAAAAATTGTTGGAAATTGTTAACCCGTAAAAAGAACGTCGAAATTTTCATTTTAAAAAAGAATGAGTTTGTAATGGGATATTGGAATCAATGCGCATACATAATTCATTGGCGCTTCTATTCACGTGAAAGCAACATTCCAGTAATGAGTAGGTATTGGACTAAGTAAATTTAGCTAAAGTAAAATGTATTTGAATTCACTAGCGTTAATTACTAAATATTTTCTCATACTTCCAACAAATTCTCAGTAAATCAAGATAATAAAAAATTTCTCGGATTTGTACCGGTTATTTAAATTAAAATTTTATATTTAAAAAATTGACTACTTGTATAGTAAAGCTCCATTTTAATAAATTAATTATATTCTGTACAATGTATTTAAAAAAATAAAAGTTTTATTCCAACTTAATAAAGGTACATATAAACTCTTTGTAAAGCAATGGCTGCGACAACGGACACGTTGCAGTTTAGTTATAAAGTAAATTTTAGTTGTGTATAAAAAAATTCTTTATAATTTTCATTGCTTTAAATTGTTGGTTAAAATTAACGATTCAGTAGCTAATAAACACTATAATAAAGTTCAAGTAACTCTAAAGACACTTCAAAATGTTATTTTCCTGAAATTATTCGTCCCTAAATGTATGAATGAAAAATCCTTGGAAAAGTCGTAATTGACCTAGGAATTTACTATTCCCTCTTTTAATCTTTCAAGCAATTTTGAAAAGACTCGGCAATTCCAAATCTATGAGCGAAATTCATCGGTAAGTACACTAGCTCCAACAATTCATACACAACCACACATTCCATTCGAGTTCGCAGTATCGTCGGCTTTTGTTCGAGCGCGTTATTCGCATCGCGTCTTTCATCCGGCTCTCCCGGTCGTGGAGGCGACAATCGGTCTCGCCTCACCTCACCTCGTTCTACTTAGACTCGTGTACTTGAAGAAACGAGACACGTCGCGCGCGCTTTTGGATTTTTCGAATTTTTTTCTG
This sequence comes from Eupelmus urozonus, assembly GCA_900480035.1. NCBI lineage: Eukaryota > Metazoa > Arthropoda > Insecta > Hymenoptera > Eupelmidae > Eupelmus > Eupelmus urozonus. Next base: position 1,954 of record UELX01005536.1, on the reverse strand, counting down.
CGTCTTCCCTCACTTTTAAAGGTGCCGATTAGCTCGATTTTTGAGTGGCGTCAGTTGGCGCCAGCGCTGCAGTGCACTGAAAAAGCAAGAGTTTCTGTAGTTGCTGTCTTTTTTTGCTTTAACTCATTTTTTTTTTTTTTTTTTTTTTTTTGATCAGACATTATTAACAATTTTCTTCTATCAAAGAAACTTTTTATTCTAATATTTGCTTATTGAAAAAATGTGCTAAGAGAATTTCAATTAATTTATATCATTATCATTTTTTTCATGAATATTGTTTATTAAGGTGTTGTATACTGTGAAGTTTGAATCAATTCAGCCGCTTTGTGTTTATATTTGTTATTCACAGTCCGTATTATTTGCATAATAAGTATAATAGGCTTTAGCAGTGAATGGTATTAGAAAAATGCAATGGATCGATGCTCTTAAATAGAATTCCAATATATTCTGAACCATAACATCTAATGACTAAAAAGGTCATCTTTGATAATAAGATTTATTACATTGTTTAGTATTGACAAATAAAAGTAGCTAAAAAAATTGCTTAATAAATTTATCTATTCGTTTCCATTATCTTGGAAATGAAGATATAAGCGATCGAAGAACCATTTATAATAAATGTCAGAGATCAGCGAAAGTATTACAAACCTGACGTCATAATTCAATTAAAATCTCGTAAACTTATTTTTTCAACAAGCGAATAAAACTTTAATATCCATTTCTATACCTGCGAATTATCTACCTGATTGCGGTAAGTTAATTGCAAAAACTTGTAAATTCCACGATAAACATAAATGATCAACGCTCGTATTACACTTTTGCTTTAAGCCATCAATTATTCAGCTCTTCAAAATATGCATATGTACAAGAAAACTACTGAAAAGTAATGAAAAATTGAGCGGTCGAAAGAATACACTAGTCTCTTCCTCTTTCCCCTTTTCAATGACTTAATGCCGTGCGTCACGCAATTTCGTCGAAAGGCACCTATTTCTATCTGTACATAACATCTGCAAATCTAACATTTTTTAAAAATAATTAATTTGAATTTTGCATTGAAACAGTGAATCGGAATAGATGACCAAGAAAAATAAAATTTGTGATCGACAGTTGAGATTAAAGCAGTAGTTCGCGTGAATAATTGTTCACAATATCATTCTTGTAGTTTTATTAAAAAGAGTGAACTCTTCCCAACAGCATGGTACAGATAAACTTTTTCATTCAATTATCTTATCTCGATAAAAGAGAATCCATTTTGCACGTGAGTGCGCGCCTGGACACATTCCGTTGTCTTTTGTTATCTTTCTGTCAATGCGTTTTGATTGAAATCTTGAACATATATATCTTCGATCAGAAGATTAAAAGAGAGCAATGCACATACAAACATCTTTGCTCGGACAAATCGAATTCAGTATAGAGAAATCACTTATCTCATTACCGGTTTCCATCGTCCAACATTCATATACTTTTCTTCTTATCAGCGCGATCTGTGCACCATCTTTCTTTGCATTCACATTGATTGTCTAATCAAAAAATCAACAAAAAAAGACCAGCAACTCCCACTTGTATAAATACACATGACCGAGAGCACCGTGGAATAGAAAAATATGGAGAATACATATATGCGTTCACAAGTATAAGCACCATTATCGTATGACTCATATGCAGACCATCTCCATCAATCAGCGAAAAAGAGCAAGGGAGTGTCGTACAAGACAGACCCCGGTAAAACTAGTTCTTCCAATAATCTAGCATCTTTCATTTAAGATTTGCTCAATAAGAGCCTCTTTTCATATATACATATAACGCTTTTCTTTGCGCGTGTTTTCGTTCCCTGACAAACTTACAAAGTGAAAGAGAGAGAAAGAGAGAGAGAGAGAAAGAGAGAGAGAGAGAGAGAGAGAGAGAGAAAGAGAGAGAGAGAGAGAGAGAGAGAGAGAGAGAGAGAGAGAGAGAG
>UELX01005535.1:0-13418 GCA_900480035.1 Eupelmus urozonus | reverse complement strand
CTGTAAATTTGAAATAGTGCAAAATGCTCCACTAAGCACTAAATAGTGGAATTCTCACTAACAAATAGTAAAAAATTTACACTTTATCATTAATATTCACTAATTTATTATGAATAGTCACTAATTAAATCGTGAATTTTCACTATTTGTTAGTGGAAATTCCACTAAATAGTACTTACAATAATAGTAATTTGTTAGTGGAGCATTCTGCACTATTTCAAATTTACAGAGTAAATATAATTGAATTAATAACTATTAATAGAAAATATTTATAGTACCGATTAAAGTGTGTACTTTGAGATGTTTATATTTATCGCATTCGATAAGAAAGCGAGCCTCTTACCAAACGTAAACAATAGTAATATAAAATAGATTGCTGTAAACGTCAATTAACGCTTTTTGAAAAAGAAAAAGTATCGCCTTGCAAAAGAACATCCTCAAAGTTTTCAATTCACAAGCACAGATTACGATTTTTGTAAAATCGTATTTTATTTTATTTTATAAAAATACTATTTTCTATAAAACAAACGAGTTTAGATGATACAAACTTTCGTGTGAATATAATTGTATAATGCCTTGTAATTCTTTATCATTTTCATTTTTATTTAAAAAAGTTATTATTCTATTTAAACAGGGCTACTTTTATGTCAAAAATATCATTTTCGAAAACAATATTACTTTTTTTTTAATTATAAAAAATTTATTTTTTAGAAATACAAATTATTTATTTTATATCTTTTATATAATAATTTGTTATATAGAGAAGTTATATAGAAGTTATATAGATTACTTTATATTTATTAATTCTTGAATTAAGCTTAACAAAGTTAAGGGCTAATGAAATGGTTTATTTTAAATGCCATTTTTCTAATAGTTTATTAAATTTTTCTAGTATTACAGCTTCAAGCATCACCCGGCAACGTGTATATATGTTTTGAATGTTTATGTCACATTCCGTAGGCTTAAACATCGAAAACATATTCATGTTACTTACCAGACAGTTTGTTTAAGAGCGAAAAATCACCTAAACGATCACCAAAGTTGCGTAAATACCCGCGGTCAACCATCCAAATAGTGACCGCGCCCAGCGCTGCTTAACTCTGATGATCGGCTAAGAACTTAAACCATTGTAAAATTTAGTAATTTTTTGCTAGTTACTTCTAGAAATTTTTTATCAGGGCAGACAAAGTAAAATATTTACTTATACAGTTCCAAAGTTTCATACATGCTCGAATAACCTTTCTAACAAGTTATCATATTGAATATTTTTCTAAAAGTTTATAAATGTTAAATCAGAGAAATGTCGAAGTAATTTATTGCTCACAAAAATTATCTCAAGTAAAGCTACATTAATTAGCAGGTGGTGCACTTGACATTGTTGCTGTATTTTGCAATATATGGGAAGTTAGCACTTCATCGGAGCGATATAAATTATGATAGCGAAAAATACAATTTTTTGCTTTAAAAAATCTGCATTGCTTAATGAGTTTGATAAATGAAGTAACTTTCTGTAGTACTTTACTAACCACGGCTCATTAATTTATGGATTACAAAAAGTTAAATTTTCGAGCATCTTTTTATTGAGAATCTTGACTGCTCTAGCCCGATCTTGAATGATAAATGATGTGATCGGAAGTAAAATCTTTCTGTTTCTGAATCCTAATCCGCCAGTCCTTGGGAAATCTAACGCTACAGTAATGAGAAAATCAAGAGTTGCCCGATACAAGAATTTCTTATTGGAATTCTTTTTATGATCATTCATATTTGCAAGTCTATTAGCTTAATAATTGTGTCGCCAATAAAAATCTTTGTATCTAATATTTACATCATTTATTTGTAGATGTAATTTTACAATAATTTTATAAAATTTTTTTATAATTGAAGACTGTTAATGAACTTTTTCGTCGTTTGTTATTGTTATTGTTCATCTATGTGGCAAGTTTTTTCTTTTGTTTACGTTAAATTTTTTTAAATTACATAATTGTTTGATTAGCTCGTGCATTCTTTTCATTATTCCACTGAACAAAAACTACGGTTTAATTTTTACAAAATCTCTTAATCTTAAAATTTTTCAATTTTTGATTGGCAAACAAAAAATAAATCAAAATAATTTCAGAATAATCATTAATTTTAAAACATCGTACATAATTTGAAGCACAAAACTAAAGCGTTCAATCAGTCAACTCAATTAGTAATAATCAATTTGAAATTTATCTACTTTACTTGAGAATGTTAAAATATTTAAACTTTCAAATTAAATTGTTAAATTGTTTATTTTATTAAAATTTAATTGTTTACGATTAGAATTGTAAACTATTATTAATTTTAAAGAAACGAATCCATAAGTCATATACAAAGTGTATAAATTAATAAACATGTTTTCTAAAAAGGCGTTGAAATCATTGACGACAATGTCCCTTGACCCTGACACGAAAATCATGATCAAAGAAGATCTTCCGCCGCAAGCTGGGTGTAGTTGCATTCATTATTTCGTTTTGCGTCAAACGATGAGTGAAAGATAGGTAGTTCTGACAGGAAAAGTTAGCACTTAATCAAGGCTGCAATTCATAGTAACCAAATGTAAGAAAAAAGTTGTAAGATAAGGTTATGTTTTTTGCCTAATTTTATAATTAGGTGCTATTGTTAAAAAGTATGGTAGTTATTAGTGGTAACTCAGAATTGACTATAAAACCTGCCCTTACACAAATTCAGGAATAATATAAATAATAGATAATCACGTACTTTACTATAAATCAATTTTTGAAATTTGGCTCTATCACGATTTCGTTTATAGCAAAGCATATTAACTTTTATATTTTTGATTATGCCATTTACGCAACTTAACACGTTCTTTTCCTCTATAATTGAGTTTGAACTTCAAAGCTACTAACGCAAGTATCGTAAAATTGATTCACGGGAAAACGCGGGAAATGTTCTGAAGCTCCAATATTCTGATACGCCTTCTGATTGCGATAAATTATCCGGCTATTCGCAAAGATCTATGCACGTCATTAGCGCGCAGAGAAACCGCTACTGCCGGTAAAAACTCCGGAAAAAGGAGAGCGGAAGATAATACTGGGAGTGCGCGAGACTCTTCTAACGCATGAGAATCACCAGAAAATTAACGCCTGATATATATAAATATATTTATATACTCTTGGCACACACTTTCCTCCAACTCGTTTTTGCAGAATGTTTAAACCATATTACTGCTTGCGTACGTACATTCATGAGTAATAAATCTATTGAAGTATATTTATATTTAGATCTCTGTTATAACTTCGATTCTATTATAAAGTTCATACTAAGGATAATCATTCGGTTGTAAGATTTGTAGAATTGTAGGATTGTAATCTTGATTTTCTCGATAAAGTTTTTAAAAATGTACAATTATGTACTAAATAAAATTATTCTATTTTGTAGGTATTAAATAAGTAATAAACATTTAATTATCAAAATAATATTTAACTATCACAACTGCGAATAAGACAATAAGAAAATGTGAAAAATTTTAATTTGGAAAATTATGTACAGTATAATTTATATACTTTTTTATGTTATTTAAGAGGTAATGTTGTTTGCTTGTGTTTGATTTTAATAGGTCAAATACTGCTTTACAGAATTGCTTAAAAATAATTATTATAATATAGAAAATTAAACAAATTTTAATCTTTTAAAACCAATAAAAAAATATAAAAACGAAGAGTAATATCTTGTTTGTCTTGAATGAAAAAAAAAAATATCTTGTTCGTATTACTCTTGCAATTTTAAACTGTGTAATATGTATTACTATGGAACAAAAAAAATGAAAAACATATTGGTTCTAAATATGGCAAGTATACTTTATTGTAATCATAACATAAATAGTAATAAACATTAACAGCAGCATCCGTTATAGTTAATATAGATATACTCTAATCATGTTCTCTATCGTTTTCTACAACATTATAGTTCGTATTATTCACTGACTGAAGTTAAGTTATACTTTCTCGTCTCATTTTCTATTTAACATTTAAATTCAGAATTTCGAATCAATTTTTCCCTAAAGTTCATAAATTTTAAAATTTGATCCTTGTTTTAACTTTGAAGGTTCGAAATATCGAATCCTTATTTATTAAATCCTTTTAAAATTGATAAAAATATTTAAGTACTAAATTTCACATAATTTTTTAATTTTAATCGTTAAAAGGTTGTACAATTAAATGTATAGTCACAAATTTCGATTTTTATTATCATTTGGTTTAACAATTAGTTTAGAATATCGTTTTATGGATCTTGCAAAAACTTCGCATGATCTTTAACAATTCACAGGCGATAATACACATACATTCATCATAATATTAAATTATTGTTTAATAATATAACATGGTCTTGTTTGTTATTCAATATCTGAATTATATAAAACTTTTCATAAAATGTTCTTACCCTCAGTCAGCATCGAAGGTTAATATACGTTGACCATACTTGTATACCATTTCAATGAGTTAAATACTACGAGTTACATTGAAATCGATGTTTTTGTACTAAATTAAGGAGGTTTTAGTTTTAATAGTTATATTAATGGTATAAAATTATACTGTGTATAAATGAATTATTTGCGATAAATCCATAAATCCGAGATATTGTATTTAAAATTTTCGATTGCAATGTAACTGGAAGTATTTTTTCTACATTCATAATATGATGTAAATACATTGTTATACACTTTTAAATTTGTTTTATAAAAATAATTATACATTCATACTAATTTACATGACCGTTCTTTACAAAATCACTTTACTATAAAGAAAAACTAGAAGAATACATTATAATTTTACAGTACAAAAATTTCCTTACTTAAAAAACAAAAGTGGAAATACAAGAAAATTAACATAAAAACAGATAAATATACGGTGAGCTTTAACTACTTACTGATTCATTGATTTGAACAAAACAACGCTTTGGTTTTATTCCATTAATGCATACTTTAAAATTCCATGATGTCCATACAAACGAGGAAAGTACGGAACAAAAATTCTCAAAGGGAAACCACCGTGTTCTTAATACAAGACGTCGATTGTTTACCTAAATCCATATAATATTTTCATTATTATTATGACGTTCTCGCACGATTGACGTCAACTTACCGACACGAGACAAAAGTTTATATGTATAAGACACTACTTGAGTGAATCAGAATATTAGAGAGGTTCAATGTTTCTTTCTCTTTTCCAAGGGTTACCGAGAACTGATACTTCAATTTTTTCTGACTTTTAACATTTTGAGTCACGCTTATACACAACTATTTACATAACCTTTCTTTTTTACTCTTGGACACTTTTTGGATGCTTTGTATTTTATAATTCATTATTTTTATATTCATGGTTCGTAGTACACTGAGAAAGTCATTCAAAAGTTTAAATAAATTACAAAAATATTTTATCTTATCTCATAACATTTAACCAAGATTCAGTTAGCATTCTGGTGCTATTATATCGTAGTAAAATCGTAATATATTTCCATATCAATTTTGATTTTTTCTAGGCGTGACCGTATTGAGTAGAAAGTTTATTTTTAATTAACATGGAACAAAAATTTTCCAGTATCTAATATATTTATTTATCGCACTAATTATGCGTTTCTTTAATTAAGTTTTTCTCAGAAACGGTTTCTCCCGCAGAGAAAAATATTGATAAAAACAAATTCGTAATGTCTGTTGTAAATCCTAAATATTTGTGATAAACTCATAATGAATGACTGCAAATTTCTAAACGTAAAATTAAAATTGAAATATAATAGTTTTCAAACACAAGCAATCAAATTTTTTAAACTTCCGCTGAGCACATACCTATTTATTTCTTCAAATTTAAAAGTGTATGTTCCGTAATAACAAAGTTTATATACGATTATAGTTCACTTTTTAATGAAACGCACGACATTTATATAACATATATATTGCTCAAGATTTCAATTATTGTTGCCTTGGTCCTTGTGTTATGTATATGTATGTGTTGGTGCATCGTATATGAGTTGCTTATATAGTATATAAAGAATGTATACAATCGATTATAGTCGGTTAAAGCTACAAGTAATCATACGCCAAAATATATTAATATTCTATATTGTCAATTATCTGAAATTTTGTATTAATCTTAAAATATCTAATTTATAGAGACCCTTTTGGTATATAGCTTTGACATTGTACGTATATATGATAAAATGTTATGAACAATTTTGTATTTCTACTTTCTGACTTTCACAATATTTTGGCATATTTTCACTTAACAATGCCTTATTACGCCTAATATTGGCTTAATCCTTTGGAGAAAAAATAGTTCTAGAGAATATCTCCTTTATTAAAAATGCTGTGAAAAATGTAGATAAAAGAATTCTTTTATTTTCAATCATTATAACATTTTTAATACAGTTGATACTCTAGGACCCTATATATCTCTAATGGATTAATAATATAATCTCCAGAGTTTCTTTTAAAGTAGCTTGAAAAATCGAGAGCTTCGTACGTCGAAATTATGATAAGATTTAGAAAAGTACTGTCTGTATTATACGTTAAATATTGTATATGTATGTATGAAATTATTTTTCATCAAATATATTTCAAAAATAGTTCTATTTGCAAATTTACTAATTAAATTTATTATTGGGGAAAAATTGTACTTACATTAATCGACAAAAATCTCCTTTAAATATATCATTTAAATTCATCAGTTTAAAGGAACTTTTAAAAGTACAATATTTTTAAAATTTGCGTATTGTTACAAAGCTTGTGCAAGTTATTTTGTGCTCCAAAGCAATCTGAACTTCTCATGAGTCGGTTGACATGCATGATGCATATTTATAGTGAACCATTGACAACAAACTTTATATATTTCGTTGTTATCATCGTTGGACTTGCGTTATCATTTTGAGGGAAAACGCATGATGAGTTTGTAAACGCAGAACATTATTTTTGTTAACGCTGTAGCAAATATAGTATATTGTTTATTAAGTTACATCGAAACATCTAGATTTTCTATATATTGTCGAGAAAGATCTGGTAATAATTAGTAATATAAATTATATTACTAGATAAAAACCTAATTTAATATCAAATTCAATTTTATTATTTATTATTTATTAAAATTTTAATGTATTTTAATAAAAAAATTCCACAAGAAGATTAAACTGAATTTTATTATTTTCATTTACTTTGGAAGTACTTTTATTTATTAGTTGCATCCGAGTTTTGTATGTATCTATTATATGAAAAGATACCTAATCTTTTGTATTATATGATTCAAATACAGAAATATTGTACTTCCAATACATGATTTAGGAAAATATTATTCATTACCTGACTTATATATCAGAGTAGTATACGCTAATTAGTTTAACGAAAAATCGATTCTCTATACTTATAATATACACAATTTCCATTGCAGTAGCATTTTTGTTTCAGTGTTATTTAATATCGATCGAACATTTTTTTTCAGTTGCTTTGATACTTTCAATATGTTATTGTACTGTTATTAAATTAAATCAGTTATTAACATGTAAATCGAATGTTATTTTAAATTGACATTTTATACTTTTAATAGTGCATACTTAACATAATAACATACTTGATTAAAATAATCTTTATGTTTATTTCCTTAGGAAAAGGAAATTCTTGCAAAAAGATAATCCATTTATATCTATATTTAATTTTTAAAAAAGAAATGCAAAATTTTTTCAGAATGAAAATGTTTGCTGTGTAATAAATTATTAAATCCTCAAGTGTACTTATCACGTGTCATAAAATATTAAAATCTTTCTTAACTTTTACTTAAGCATAAGTTAATTTTTTAAGTAAGCGCCAGTAACATTATTTAAACATATGTTTTTCAGTCTTTTGGCAGTATATTGTTAATAAAATAAATAGTTATTCAAATATAGATATTCTGAAATGCGTGTGATTAAAGAATATTTTTTTATTACATGTGATAAAAAATATATCTTACGTAAACAATATGTAACTTCCGAATATTAAACCGATAGCATATATAAATTATTTAAATTGTTTAGATTAGTTTATTAAATGCATTTAAACAAGCGACGTAAATAATGATAAAATTTTAATTTAAATGATTTTGTAGGTGCTTGAATATCTGCTTTAATTTATTCACCTTTATCTATATTAGTTTTCATTTATATTTTTTTTTTTTTTTTTTAATTTATGTGACCTATCTTAGTCGTACGAATTTAATATATATTTCTTAATGAATTTTTGTACTAATAAATCTTAAACAATTTTCAGTGAATAATATCCAGTTTAAAGAAACATAGATATTAAAATGGATTAAAAAATAACGTTAATATGTGTAGTGTTTTTATGCCAATATATTATCAACTTTATGATTTTATGGCACTTCTATTAAGTTTCTCTTACTTTTTTTATTTGAAATATTTTCGGCGTTAAGCAGCATATTTTCGTAATTCGACGTACGAAGGTCTTCTTTGGTTAAAAGGTAGAATAAGTTATTAAATATTTCAATGGTTATTAATTATCAATCGTAAAATATACAAGCTTAAATTGTAAAAATAACTTAGCGTTTCAAGTGCACAATAAGAAAAGTCATCTGTTCCGTATGAATTAATATGTCTATAAATAATAGTAATAATACCTATTTCTATGTTTAAAAAATCGAAAATAATATTTTGTTTCAAATACTTTGATAAGGTTTTTGTTTTACAAATAATCAGCTATATACAAGTGTGTAGAACTAAGAAATCTGGAAGTAAACAAATGTCAAGTGCTCAAAAGAACATTTTTAATATAAAGTCCTAATCATTTTCCATTGTAATCCATAATATACATATAATGTATTATATTGTAATATTTTGTACAAAATAGAAGCCGTGAACAAAAAAAATTCATCAAATTGTACTAATTAACCTGCACAATTGTAAAGTTGCTCACGGTATTTATGAAGGCATTTATCCGTGCATTTAATTCCTCTCTGCTTTTACCCGATTTACGCTATCATTTTTAGCAAAACATTCAGACATTACTGTCATTGACAAATTGATGAGGATCAAAATATAAATGCATAATGACCGACTGTTTTCATTTCCAAAACAATCCGCTAATATTTTCATAGCACTGAGAATTTCTAATAATAAATTAATCTTTAGGAAAAATAAAAGTTTTTTCGCTACTTGTTTTTGTAAACAGATGTAAAAGTCAAGAAATTAACTAAAAGTGGCAGCGATAATCTAACATAATGTGCTCTCGCTTCCTTTAAGTGCTCTTATATGAAAAATGATCTTTGCAGTTTGGCATTAAAAAAATCATCTGCATTGAATACCTAAGCGCTGAGTTCAGTGAGATAAAGCTTGTATTTCATTAGTGTCATCGAGAGACATATCAAGAAAAAAAAGAAAAAAACGACGGAACTTCTCATTTCTGGTATGAAGTGGTAGTACCATCATTCAAAATTGGACATTTCATTGATTCCTTTGAATTACATCATTTAATGAAATACAAACTTGTACATTAACTTTATTTAAGTTTACATTAGTTCAATTTTAGGCAAAAAGTATTCAGAGCTTTTTTTATGAACTAGCCCCTAGACCTTTTGTGTATGTGATACGTGTTCACAGTGTAAGCAATGTAATGCTGTTTTGTAATGCCTGCACTTTGAAACAACGACCACAACTTCGATAACTGATTTGTATTTGAAATTCATGTTGTTTCTATTTCAATATTCATGTTCTTATATTTGTTCATTAATTTATCTCTTGATAACTAATAAAATGTATATTACAATCCGATAAAATTCTTCACTTTAATGAAGCGAATATGTAACTTATCGAATGTGAAATATATTATAAAAATATAGATGAAGTGTCATTTATTTTTTACTTTGTTATTGAATGAATAAAATATAATTAATTTATAAAAAAGAATATATAAAAATTTGAAAAGGCGTCATTATAGATATTTTTAAATAAGCGAATAGTTGTGACCTAAAGAAGTCTTTTGGTAGTTTATTTTGAATTAAATAATTTAGAGATAAAAATTAAGTCTAATTGTTTATTAAATACTTACAAAAATAGAAATTACTTTTTAAATTAACTCTCGCACGCAGTTATAGAATACGAATTAATATCTTTCAATTACAAATCACTTTTCGCAATCACGAGTAACAGAATTCTCCGCAGTGGTGTCTCTATATATTGAGTTTACAAGATATACATAACGTGGATATGTACACAGATGAAAATGCAACCATTGAAAAAAGTTTCGAACTTTTTCTCGTTCTTAAAATATCCACAGAATTAATTCATATTTCAAATTTTTGTTAATATAATGTTACAACATTATATCACGTTTCTTCTTAAATTGATGATAAATATGATTAATAAGCAATATCAAAATCTTTAAAAAATATTTTGATTAGGCTATACTATAATGCAATATTTGTTTTAATTAAAATAAGAAACCTTTCAAATTTCATAATTAAAATATTCTTAACACCATGTTAATGCATTGTGAATTAAGTATATAGTAGCAAAGTAAATTATTTTAAAAGTACACTACTTTTTTCAACAATTGTTTTTTTTTTTTAATGTAAAGGTAGTAATATTTGTAGACGGAAATATACTCTAGATGCTACTACAGTTCAACGGACATAAAATTGAAATTTTAATCCTGATAAATTGGTTAACAATGTCTTCGTTTAACAGGAATTTGCATGAATTTTTTTTCAAACATTTTATTTTTGCTGTTTTGTTTCGAATATAGGTATTACGTTAAAATTTAACAGTAACATTTTTTATGTCTATGTTTTGACTATTGCTCGGTGTATATTTCATAAATCATAGTAAGCGAATTCATTATTCGAGCCAAGCTTTTTCATTTACACCTTTATTCATTGTCTTCTATCCAAATTTTAAGTTTTTTACACTTAAGAATTTCGTATACATTTATCATCAATAAGTTATTAAAATCTTTTTTACAAAATACTTAAAGATTAGAGTTGTAAGAGATAACATATAAACATGGAAATTTATAATCTTGACTCTTCCCTGATAGAAAATGGACCATATTCTGGGCAGAATTTCTGTTCAAAGCATTTCCAGAATTTTTAGATAAGTGTCATTTTAACATATTCTTACCAGAAATTCTGCCCAGAATATGGTCAATTTTCTATGAGCGTTATACTGATGAATTAACTTTCTATGATTTAATATTTTTTTATGTTTCAAAATTCGTTGTACAATTATTATTGCATTTATGACAATCAAATTCTAGCTATTTGAAGTGTTATTAATATAATGTTCTGTATTCGACTTGGATTTATATATCAAAATAATCTGTACATAAACAAGTAAAGAAATAAATCTTTATCCAGAGCAGGTACAACAAAAATGCCACTAGATGACAATACTATGTTGGCACTTCGAACTATTGTTATAAATAAAATAAATAATTAAAGTTCTGTAAAAGCTTTTTTTTATATTAAAATTAAATAAAAAAAACACTAACTTAATGTAAATACGATGCTAAATATAATGACGGTTTATTTTTAAATAGAATAAAAAATTTGTTCATGATTATTTTCACCAACTTAACTAAAATCGTTAATTTCCTTCCTTTCTCATATTCATCTAAAATTTAACGATAAAAACGTTTAAGAAAACTTTTCATTCCAAGTGATGGTCTCCCAAAACTACATATTACCATTCTTTTAACATACATCGAGCTCGCTCGCACTAAAAAAAATCGCAGCCCGACAAACAGCGCTTCGAAAAAAAATTCATGCAATTCTCTAGCTCCTAGATACATGTTCATAATACAACAACGAGATATGTGTATCGCTCGGTACAGAGCAAAAAAGGGGGGATCTGTGAGTGTGTGATGGTCTGGGTAAGGGTGGCGGGGAATCGAAGAATCTTGCGTTAACATAGAATCCAAGCGAGAGACGTCTTCTCCTCCACCATTGAGATCCTTGGTTTTTAGTAGCCGGCTGGACTCCCGACCGTGGAGACAGGCTTGGACGAGGGCGGCTGGCCCTGAAGGAAATCGCCCGCTTTGAAGGCTCTGAATTTCAGCCAACCGTCAAAGCCGTACACGCACATATTTACGAAGCCGAAGAACTGAAAGAGAGGACAAGTGCGATGGTTTTGGTTAGACAAGGCTTTTGTTTCTTATGGATTTCGGACAGTCGTGAGATTGGGAAAGAAGCTTTGTTGGTTTAAGTTTCAGAAAAAAGTGTTAGTTGTGGCTTGAGGTTATTTAAGCGATATAATAAACTTCGAAAGCTATTTTTATTTATATTTTTTATTTTATATAGTTCTGAGTGATTAAGGACTTTGAATTATTTTGATCGACTTTGTAATAATACTAGCTTAAAATGTAAAAAGTAAAAAATATACTGATTATGAAATTTCTTATAACTTTATAGTTGGGCTGTACCATGATATAAATATACTATTAACATTAGGCTCATATTTGAAACTTCAATATTTTAAAATGGTTAAAGCTAAGAAATTTTTTATAAGATGTGAATAATGATATTATTTACATTTGATAAAAAATTTTGAGAAATTCGAGAGAAATGAAATATTACACTAAAAACTCAAAATTAATATTAAATAATTAATGATACAAATTTTGTGTAAAATTGATTTCAATTTGGGGGTTATTTACGACAAATTTGACGTATATTATAGCGGTAGCGCCAGTGATCGCTTCGCCTACTTGCCATCAAGGCGCTGCTGCGCGTTTTAATAGTAAATAGAATATTGACGAATTACAAAATTTTTTTCAATTTTGGGGTTATTTACGACAAATTTGAGGTATATTATAGCGGTAGCGCCAGTGATCGCTTCGCCTATTCACGATCAAGGCGCTGTCGTGCCTTTTAATACCGTCAGAGCAAAATAGTACATTTCGATACTAGTGCGAGAAAATGATTTTAGCCTCGTGTGGACATTTGCGCCCGAGCGAAGCGAGGGTGAAAAGGCCACACGAGGTTAAAATTATTTCCTCGATCATGTATCGAACCGTATTTTTCGATACGACGAGCACAAAGCGAGATTTAGCATACGCTTTGTTGTTTGAGCGTGCGCGAAATCGAGCTCTGCGCACGGAATATCAAACAAATCATTTCAAAGTCGCAATTTTGAGGTTAGAGTGATACAAATATAATACGAGTTTATTAACATTTTCCTAACTACTTATTTACTGCTCATTTAGAGTCTCTATATTATACTGTTATTGAAATGTAGATTATTTGTAACTTCTAAAATCATTTTCAACGTATTTCGACAAGTTAAACGTCATAATACTACTCTGACATAAAACTTGGTCAATTCTTCAGTGGTTGCAAGATATTTAAAATGTAAATATTTTTGTCCATATTTAGTTCCTATTTTCGAGTTTTGACTCCATTTTA
>UELX01005534.1:0-13418 GCA_900480035.1 Eupelmus urozonus | reverse complement strand
AAAGGGAATTAATATATATTGCTTTGTTATTGTTAGCTCCCTTGTTTAAAGTAATTATTTTTTTTATTATTTAAAAATAAAAAAAAATGTGTATAAATCTATTAAGAATTCTCCTTTTAAGATATATATGTTTTTAATATTGCACTAATTACTATGCTTATAATTGTACTTATTCAAACTGAAAATAACGAGAATGTTAGATAATTGATATATTTCAAAATTTATATGTATATTTATATGTATATTAATAAAATCATATTAAATTATTTAATAAAGCTTTATTAGTTTGAAAGCCCATCTAAGAACTTTTGTTTTATATTTTCGAAATTACAAAAAAAAAAAAATCGTCGACGTTGAACTACTTTGAAAATAAATAACATCCCGGACAACATTTAGGTATACAACAAAACCTCTTCCAGACAAAGTTTAGTATTCACTAATTACACGATGTCATCACTTTTTAAGGTACGTATAATTTACACACAGTTCCTCATACCTCAACAATTAATTGCCACCCAAACCTAATGAATTTAGACGCTTCGGCCTCCTAAATCCACACACCTGGTTTATCTTGCAAACTCCCACCAGCCGAACGGCAAGGCAAAAAGCAAACAGTGCAAAATTCGAGATAAGCGAACGAGCCAACAGAGCCCGAAAATCGCGCAGCCAACGCCGGCTGATCATCAACGCTCGAATTGTCCCCTCCTACGCGCTTTAATACCGCACAGACTGTACGTGCGGACGCATCATTATCATCAAGCTTTCTCCCTCTCTCTCTCTCTGTTTACTCTCGCCTGCTCCCCTTGATTAGAGCTTTTATTAAAGCGGCCATCGGCATGCGAGCAGCGAGCTCGATCGTAAGTGAGAAAGCCGCAAGAAGCGCGAATGGCAGCCGAGGATGAAGCATCTGGCGTACCGTTAAGCAACGACCTTATATGCGTCTTTTACTTCTTCTTCGGCTCTGCTCGGACTTTTATTTCCTTCTTTCATCGCGGCCATCCACTTTAGCTCGCCTCGTTTGGCCATCTCTCCACTCCCCTTTTCTGCGTCATTGTTATATACTTGGTACGCGCGCCGCGCGACCGCTCGTTTCTTTCCTTATAGAAGCGCTGCGCCACGGACTTTTCATCGCTCGCAAATCACGAGATTTTGGCAGCCCGAGCTCGTCAACGGCGATTCGGCCCCGAGATGAAACTGAGTTCCTCGCCGATTTTATGTGACGCCGTTATGCGAGGTCGTATTTTGAAGCTTTTTAGGGCTCTTAAAATATTTTGCTTTTTTTCGGGTTGCCTGGAGAGAGAAGCTTGAGGTTGGCGAGCCGGTGATTTAGGCAGCAATTGTTTTTCAATAAGTTGCGACGACGAATTTATGGATTTGAATAAATAAAAAGGTAAATTTGAAAATGTTGCAACTTGTTTTCAGAAATGGGTTTCGAAAATAAAATGAAGAATTTTTTAATTTTGCTTTCATGAATTATTTTTAGCTTATTCAAGCATTTGGTTGGAACAAAAAATGAATGAAATACTTTTATGAAAAATATTTTATAAATTTAGCGATTAAATTAAGGTTTTATAATGTTTGTATACTTTTCATAGATAATTTAACAATTTTATAGTAGTTTTCTTTTAATACTATATTTTCATGTTTTCTACGTCAGCTGCAGACTTAATTTTGAATCCGATTATGTAATGTAACAAAGTTTCCTTATTTTTGTTAAAATTAAATTTGTTCACAAGTTTTTTATTCTTTGAAAAAGAATAAACTCTTAAATTGCACTTTATAACGACCTCATTTAGCATTTTACGGATGAGTTTCATTATTTCCAGATCAAGGTAAAACCGCATTTGTAATGATTTCTTGATAATGCCCTGACTTGTTTCGTTTAATCACTCTTGAGAGAAAGGCTTTCGTAGAAAACAAGTGTTTCGTTATTTGCTCGCGAGTCAAGAATGATGATTGATGTTGCAAAAAAGAACGAACGATTTGTGGAATCGTTTATTCCGTGAGACTCACGTAGTATCTATATAAATGGAAAAAATGCTTAATTAGCTATAAAAGGTAAAAAATCGAATATTAATTGAAATGTAAAAAAAGCGATTCTTATTTGCAATTCAAATGCATGCCTTTAAAGACTGTATATGCATTTCCTAAAATTGTTTTAATGTTTAAATTGTTTTAATTGTTTTAACAGACGCTTCAAAGCATAATGTTATGTTCATTGTTATTATTCACACTTCTAATCATAAGTGTACTTTGAAAGTGTAACGTAAGTTCTCAATAAAATTCGATTAAGCAGAATATAAAAGATAAAAACTTCCACTATTGTTATATGAAATTATATTTTTTTCCATTTTATTTTATAAATTTATTCAATAAGCATTGAAAATATTAAATAAACTATGACCGACTAAATTATTCAAGTTTTATCAATATTATCTTGTACATCTTCAGCAAGATTACTCATAGCCAACAATTTAACTAGTCTATAATTCTAGTTAATAAACTAGCTAATAAACATTAAAGCATAAAAATAAATTTTCAATAATAACCCAAGTCAACGCCGGAATTAACCGAAATAAAAGCAACAGAAGCTAAAAAGGTGACTGGAGTAGACGGATAAGAGAGTGACTTTTATCTGCCAATGAGAAGTATCTCACGCAGGAATGATTGCAAAGACGCCGATGACACGAGGCGATAATTGATGCAAATAATATAAGCGAGTGCAGGGGGAGCTCATTAATCTTCTGTGATAAGGTAAGATGTGCATTAGCGAGCTCATTATGCAAAAACAAGCAGGAAACCTCTTATCTTGGGCAAAAATTAATCTGCTGAATTATTCATAAGATAAAGAAATTTAAAAAAAAGAAACCCTTATGCCGCCTCCTAAACCTGACTCGTAAACCTTTTATTTCAGTCCGGAATGCGACTTTATTCACAATAACAATATAAAACTTATGGGTATATAGGCAACGCTCTTACACCGCTTTAAAACCCTGAACTTTTATTAACAGTTTATTACAATCGCCATCGTCTGTATCTACACAGCAATCTTTATATACAAAAACGTTCACTAAAAATTCACTCGCTCAACGCGAACGTCACACCTGCACTTCTCAAAACGAGCTTACCCCAATAAAAATAATCCATCAAGCCAGCTCGGTTTTCGTAAAAGCCATTAGCTCTCCCCTTACGACGAACTAGATTGACAAAAAGCCAACAGGAAGGAAGAGGTCAGAGAGCCGCGCAAAATATCTTTCCCAAGCTGCTTTTTCCGCGCCCTGCCTTCCTCAAAATTATTCGTCGCCGCGCGGTAATCGGCCGAATTCCTACGACAGGTTTTTTTTTTCGTCTCAGGAATCCTCGGTGCCCGATTACCGCCGACGAACGCCTGGCATCTAAACAACGGCCCCCGGCTTGTATATATGCTTTCGCGCGCTCGCTTGTTTACCCCGATAGCTTCGCTGGTTCACAGCTTGACTTTTTCCTTTTAATTAATTTTATTTGCCGCTCGTTAGGTCGGCGTCGTAAGCGCAGCGACATTTTTTTTTATGGCAGTGCTAGGAAAAAAGCGCGACTACGGCCAAGGAACGATTCGATCCCTCGAACGTGATGAAAAAAATGTGTGGCTGGAAGAGAGATTGAAATGGCTTAACAGGTATCTGTAAATTGGAAGCTGGAAAATGTTAATTTATCTCAGATTTTTTTTTAATAATTGTTGCCGTTAATAGAATAAACCACTGCCAATTCACGGTTAAAAATTCGTGTTTTGCGTGATAAGGTAAAGAACTACTCTTAGGATTAGTAGAAAGAGAAAGATTTTAATTTTTAACACACTTTGTATGACACAAATGGATATTAATTTTTAATATTGTGTACTTTTGTGTTATAATCAACTTGTATTTTCTGACACACTAATCGTTGTTGGACGAGCAATTTCTATCTAAAATTTGGATGTCATATAAATGGTTAAAATTTGTTTGGGAAATTAAAATAAATTAACCCTTTTGATTTTGCTAATGCCGCATTTGCAATTTTAGATTTCTAAAATTTTTCTGTGATCGATAAACAGTAATATGTAGATGCACTAAGAGGATAACCTAGCCAGTGACGTGTGAAAACTTATCAGGCTAATATTGTAATCATCTTCAAATACCAGTTTTTTTAACTTTTCCAAGGCAGTTACCTAAGTATCGGGACAGGAAACCTAAGTTTTCGGGCTCGACTTATATATACTCCACGCAGTTTAAAAGGGATAATTATAGTAGAAAATTAGCAAAAAAGAAGAAGTACAAATCTGAACTAGTCAAAGAAAATAATTAGATAATCTAATACTGATGGAGAATTTTTCCTTTCTGAATGGATCAGCTACAATTTAGTTTTAATATTCAGTTCTATCATATACTATTGTATTAGAATTAATAATTCTTAGTATTTTATATGCGTTTAAGATGAGGTAGTTAAATTTTCTGTATTAGTTCTGAATCGCCCAAATCGTTTATGGCATACAGTGACGCTCATCCCCTTAGCTTCATAGACATTGCACATATGAATCCTGCAACACCTGCAGTTAACTTTTACGGTCAAGTAATAACACATCCAGAAGCACCGAAGAGCTCACTAGCTGTTTGATGCAGTCACTGTTAATATTTTACTGCCATTATTAATAAAGGAGAAAATAAATTTTCTGGGAATAAACTAAGTTACTGAGTCTTTAAGATACAAACTTACTCAGTAGAATACTTTTCTTAAAAATTTCTGTCGAATAGCAGTAAAATAGTTAACCTTCTGGTAGAACCAGTTTGCACGTCTTCAGCTAGATTCAGCAGTGCTGTATCTTTTTCGAATGAAAGTGACTAAAGCGTACCTGAAGAGGGTCCATTGTGGTATTGATCAAAGTTATCAGAGATTTGGACGTGCACCATCTTCTTTAGTATCTTTGCAAGAAAAGAGAAAAGTGCAATATGGTAAAAATCAGATGGAGATCAGAAAAATCCCTTGCACTAGCAATGGATTTAACAACTTCACGAATAACATCCTAAAAACTAAACCTTTCTGAAAAAGAAACCAGCTGCCACCAAGCGCGAGAGAAGCTCAAGTGAATTTTCAAGTTTACTAGGACAAGAAACTAGTCAGACTCTCCTTTCTACTTAGTAAAAGTCCCTGGCTGCGCAATTTGTCCCAGACATTATTGCTATGTAAGACATCAAACGGTCTGCACTCTTAATAATCCAGCGAGCTACATCCATCAGATCTTCTGACTCTCCGCGCTTGGGGTCCACGTCTAATGTCCGCAGTCTGAGGTATTTGCTAAGTACACCAGATAGTACCTGATCTTTTGTATGCTCGTAACATCTACACACCGAGTCAAGTTTCTTGTACAACAGTGCTACCTCTTGATCAAAACTTGAAAGCTTGCCCTAGCGCGGAGTAAAAGTTTTAATAAGGAAAATGATGTAAAAGCTAGCTTAGAACTGAGCTATCCCATTTCCACGCCATGACATCTTGAATTTCAAAAGCATCTAAACATTTACCGTCTTTCTTGGTCCTATTAAATGAATTATGAATATAAATGACTTTTTAAGTACGATAACAATTTTTAACAAAAGAAAGGGTTTTATATCTATTTATCTTTTAATTTATTACATGAAATTTCTAGCAAATACTTCTAGCAAAACAAATTAAAAAGTCAAACAGACGTTAGAATGAAATAAATAAAAACTAAACAAACAAATCTTCCTAATAATTGAAGCCCTTCAAACCAAATCTCCTCTACTCGCACAGCTTTTGAAAACATCCATCAAATAAGCAGATTAATTTCAAGGGCTCCGCGAAAAAAAAAAATTGTCCAACACATCTCGTCAAAGCGAATACATCCGCGGAGAGGCCTTTAATTAGTCCCAGGGCGTGCGCGCCGAAATCGTAAAAAGACGAAGCTGGCCTTAGCAAAAAAAGCGAATCGAGGAACCGCGTCGAACCGGTCGCGCGCGCGCGCACTCCTGCATGCTTGCATATTTCCATGTAATTAATTACGGCAGAGAGAAGCGGGAGAATATGGGCGCACTTGGCCATTTCGTCAAGGCTTGCCCTCGCCTTATTCTTCCTCTCCTCGAACTCTCGCGTCCCTTTTTGACTTGTGCTTCTTGCGCAGGCTTATATAGCTACCCCCGCCTACAGCGAGCGAGCGAGCCGCGTATCCACAGTAATGCGGGACTCGGCAGTCTCCTAGCGTGCGTTTTTTTGCTCGCGCGTCCCGCGAGAAAGAGAGACGCGACCTCCTCCTCTTATATATGTAGGGAAACGTGCTCGGCTTTCTAACGAGGGCGAGAGGCGCGCGATTAGCCAGAAACGGGCCGATCCGCGCGGTTTATAGAGCGCCTATCGCGGGAGTATTGAGGAAAGAGTCTCCCTCGTTCTTCGTCCTCTTCTTCTGCGTACGCGCGTAACTGTACAGGCCGGATTAAGTGCTTCTTAATTGCGAGAGCCCGATATCGCGCTCTCCTTGCTCTGTCAGCGAGCCTGACACTGTATAGCTGAAGCCTCCACATTGGAAATGCGCGCGCCGATCAACAAGTGCAAGCAAGCCGAGGTGCGAGCGATAAAAAGACCCTTGCGCAAACTAGCGAGTTGGAGTAACGTCGAGAGAGAGAGAGAGAGAGACGATCGCATCGTGTATATGCGAAAGTGAAGCCGTGTTTTACGCTCCTCATTAAGTGACTCGCTCCCTGCGCCGTTCTTAATTACCTGCCCCTCTTTCTTTCCCCCCTTGCGTTTTTGCTATCGCGCGCGGATGCCGGCGGGAGTCCGGCGAAAAACGTACTTTTCAACTCTGACAAATCCATCTGTTATCGCGCTTAGACGCTGTGTTTACTCGCTGTAAGGATCTCAGGTTTGATCTGGCTGGTTCTCTTGTATTTCATTATGCTTTCGTTGTCATAGTTGCTAGAATGCATGATTTTTAGAGGTTGGAAGTTGATTTGGATCGACTCCCGACCTTGGGATGTTAGTTACTCAAGGTAACATCTTATTTTGTACATTTGATTGCAGGTGGAAAAGTAGAGATATATCATTCCTTTTTATCTATTTAAGGTGATCAATCTTAGATCGCTGTGTCTGGTGTGAAAGAGACAGATTGGAAAATCCAAGAGTCTTCTCGTCTTTAGCTGTAAAATTTTTTGTGTACAAAATCATGATTAATAATAATTTAATATTATCTTATTTTTTAAATCTCTATATTATAAAAATTCTGAAGACGATTTAATTCGAAATTTTATTGCAAGTGCACAAATAAAGTTTAATAAAGTCAAAAGAACTGCAACCTCATGATTTTCAAAATAAAAAGAATCGCATTTAATCTTCAAAAGGATATAATTATACATGTAAAAGCTAATTTTACGAGTCGCATATAGTAGCGTAATGCGAAAAGCTCTAAATCCTGTTATATGGATTCAAAGAGATAAAAGAATTTCAATGGAATCAATTACATTGCGCATTCTCAGAATCTGACGCACAATAAAATTAAAGATACCATAAATGCATTTTTTACCCATAAATTCAATATTACTTTCGATTCCGCAAATACCGCTGACCGCCAAGGCTGATAAAAGCGCTAAATATGGAACGATACTTTATACGATATCCCACGAACATTTTCGATTTAATGAGACCGCGTCGAGCGCACGATCCAAAATTAAATTACGCGATCCAAACTTCGATAAACAGGAATAAGAATCCAGCAAAAGATATCCGAGAAAAAAAACCCAGATTGGTATACAACAGTCCGCGCTTCCAAAAGGTCAGGAAGCTGGCATATTCCCAATCCTAAAATCCCCGTGTCCAAAGCAGCCTCGGCCGGCAATTTTCGCCGCATTCGCTTCTCATTAGCAGCTCGTCCGTCGGGGCCGAGCTCGAACGAAAACAGGAAAGAGAGAAAAAATAATCGAAACGGCCGAGCATTATAAACTCGGAGCGTGCGATTTGAGCGGCTCGCTGAAAGGCGGCCTTGCGCGCGCGCGGGGATGCATTAAAGCCGCGGAGTTAGTGCGGCCGGCGCGACTTTATCGGCGCTTTTAATGACGCTTCCAGTTTCGTAGAGCGCGAGGGGGTTCTGGGACTGCTGCCGCGCTCGCGCCGGCTGTTGCAAAGACGCGTGTGCGAGTGTGAGTGTGCATACGAGAGCGAGAGCGGCTTTGATAATCGCGAGGAAAAAGTGACTGATACGAAAGGGAGAGGGGGGAGGAGGTAAAATAAGATGATAGGAGTTAGGGGTATGATAAAAATTTTACGGTGAGTTTTGCAGATGGTATCTTGGGGAGACTTTTTTTAATGCGTAGATTAAATCTGCTGAATTAACGACGGGGAAAATTGCCACTTGGTTGAATTAGATAATGCACTTGGAAAAATTGGCGGAATTTATTTAGGTCTACTTGTCGTCTGCTTGGAATATATGAACATTCCGTAAACATTTATGATTATATGTGGAATTTATTTTCACTCTCACTTGTCCGTCGTATTTTGCACCTCATACTTGAAATAGTTTTTAAAGCAAAGAATTTATAAGGTAAGCTTTTTACATTTATGATGACAACCGTTCCACAATTACAGTCATGAAATGAAATTTATAATAGACTAAACTCAAACTTAATGTAAATTATGATGTACTTTTTTTAATTTATATATTCATTAAATTGTATAATAAATCAACACTCTGTCTTTGTTCTTTCTAGAATTTTAAAAACAGTTAAAAAAAGTTAGGAATGATTAAATTAAATTAAATTATAAATTAAAAATTATGGGTTTTTTACCAGCAAAAAATAACAAAATATGTTTTTAAATCTGATACATCACGAAAGCATACTATTGTTACTAAAATGTTACTATAACATGTTTGTGAATTTTTCAAACTATCATTCTAATATTACTGTAATATTGCAAACATCGCAGGTTGTTTTATAAATTTCAATAGCATTGCTGCAATATTTTGACTATTGCAAACTATTTCACAAATAATGCAATATTGATCTGCTACGTATGGCTCTAGATTGTGATGTGTGAGTTTTTTTAATTAATTTTAATCGATAATTATGATCTTTTGTAACGATAGTTTGATAAACGATTACCAGTAGTAAACATATAATACTACTAAAGGAAAAATCTAAATCTTATCGAATCAACTATAGATAACTATATCACAGTTGACATCATCGAGAGACTTACTATCTTCTTTCAATAACATAATTTTCCCAATACATATTTCGTAAATATTGCAAAGACCTCAAATGAACTTGTTGCAATAAATCTAACAATCAAACTACTTCATTAGTTTACCAAAAGGAAATGAACGAAATTTTCTACACTCTTCTACATACACATCTCACCAACAAAAATATAAATTCACCCTCCTCATAATCATAAAACGATATTGTTGATGTAAATCGCAACGTGCGTAAAGCGTACAACTTTTCTCGCTTTCTATATCCAGCCCCGTGGCTTACACGCGGCTCTATTTGCGCTCGCACGGCGACAAGTTCCGAATGATCCGCATATCGGACGAGCCGGGGAAAAGTTATACACGGCAATCCGGATTCCATTAACGGCTTATCGGGAGAGAAGCCGAGAGCGAGCCCGCGTGCGGCAAAGCGTCGCCCGGTAGCGCGCTTATTACCGCGGGACATTTGCCAGAGCTCGGACAGCGCCGTACTATCCGCGGCAAGCAGATCGTAAATTCCGACACTGGCGCGGGAGCTTCCATTTGTTCGCTCCTTCTCTCTCTCTCGGCTCTTGTGCTTTTTAGCTAGTTTTTTTAGGATTTAATGCTTGATGGTTTGTTTTTTGAAAATTTCTTTGTGATTTATTTTTTATTAGTAGAAGATCTTATGTTGTTTGGAGATAGTTAGTGGAAATAACCTAAGGCCGTTATTACCTTGCGTTATTCAGAGTGAAATACATATAATTTGAACATCTAATTACACGTGAACCCTTATTATCAGTACTCTGGAAGAAATTATAGTAAGTAAAATATAGATTAGAATCTGAAAATATTTAAAGTACTTTCTTAAAGTAGAAGTAAATACCTTTATTTTAAGCTATATTAGCCTATTATTATCTCTTTATTAGTGATTTATTTAAAGCATTATATGAAAAACAATATGACTGAAAAGCTCCTGAAGGCTAGATGGCCAATCCACATCTTGGTTCTTATAGAAACAGAGCTAATATTACGAAGACATAATGATTGATGCCAAGAGTTAAGTGAGCTCAGCTATGCAATAAAAAGAAACGATTTCAGTACTACCCAAAGCTCTTATCAACGAAGGCTTTAGTCACATAAAAGTTTTGCACGAGGCTAATTCATCTACTTTGAGTATGTTAATCGTATTTTTGATTGGCATTATGGTTCTAGTGAATGAAAAGTTAGATGTATATGAAGGTACACTCGAAAAAACGAACCTCAATGTATATATAAATAAATATATATAAATAAATAATTATAAATAACGATGGATTTACATCAGTACACCAGACAGTAGAATAGGTCAACATAAATTATTTTAGAAAAATGTAATGATAATTATAGAAGTAAAAAGACCTACTTAATTAATATCTGCAGTGAAAAGAAGTATCAATAGATTATTCAGGATATTGAATGTGACATTACTACTTAAATACGGAACATAAATCCTCCATTAAATTGACTTTCAGAATATAGCTACAATCGAAGCTATTGGATTTTAAAATTACGAAATTATGTCGAAGGGAAAAACTTTTTCTATTACTAGCAAATAATGCAAAAAGTAACTGTAAAAGGTATTAAATCATCTTCATTCCGTAATTAATTTTTATAAAAATATTTGATGTAGATAGAAATTTTACCGTGACACTTAAATATTCTGTTAGCCAGGGAAAACTAAATTGGTAACTTTGAACTTAATAAAGAGTTATTGCTAAGAAATATGTAAGGGATTGCTGAATGAAATTTACTATAAAAATACTAACCTAAAATTTTTAATTCTTAAAACTATATGAATAAATCAATTTCTAAATAAAAAAGTAATTAGTCTTAAAATTATTAAAATTGAAATAAATATGTTGACAGAAAAGTATGAATAATTTATTGATTATGAATTAATTTTACACTTAATGAAAAGAATATTCCATAATCTCAAAACTATTTCTAATTAATAACCTTATTGAATTATACATAATCATAGAACACGAAAGTCATTCCGGAACTTTTTAAATCAGATTATCGTTAAATAATAACCAAAATCAATACGTTAAAACGATGCGCCTTATCTATAATTCGCATCACCATAAAATAAACTCAAAAAATTTTCATTCCAATTTAATTACACTTCACATATTCAATTCCACCCGACAAGCACCTAATCCAAACGTGATTTACGACAATCGCCCCGATAACTCTCATAATAAACGCATCTTGTAATTAGCAAACGCGAAACGCACAGATTTTCTCAACATAACACATAAACCCCTCGCAGCACCTGCTCATCTTCCTCCCAGCGGAACTTTCCCCGCTCTCAAACCCGGCATAACTCGCGTGAGCCCCAAACGAAATACAAAACCGTAACAGCCATATCCGCGTCGATCTCGCGCCTGCGCTCAAAATCCCCGCGCAATTTCGAAATTTACCACCCCATAAAAAATCCAGAAGCGGCGCGTGCGCGCGCGAACCCCACATATACCTCCGCTCATAACACTAGCGGCTCGCTTCTCTAATTAAAAAGGAATTACCCGGCCGCGAGAGCCATCACCGCGCGGAGCCCAATTGACCAAACTACGCGCGCGAAGAGTACAGCTCCGTATAGAGCGGATTCCTCACTATATAAAAGCGAAGCGCGTGCCTCGTTTACAGCGCGCGGCTAATTTGACCGGGGCACAATCCCGGCCCTTTTTACCTCCCCGCCTCTCTTCTTCTTATTCCCCTCCATCAGCTCGGGCAGAAGGGCCCGCGTAATGAACTTTAACTATCCGGCTCGATCCATCTTTCTCTATCTATCCCTCTCCCAGGCGGCAGGCACGCGTTATATTCCAGCATTCAAGCCACTGCTAGCACGCACGCAGGCCCCCCCTAAAGATAAGGATCAGCGGCT
Organism: Eupelmus urozonus; assembly: GCA_900480035.1. Lineage (NCBI taxonomy): Eukaryota > Metazoa > Arthropoda > Insecta > Hymenoptera > Eupelmidae > Eupelmus > Eupelmus urozonus. The sequence continues at coordinate 1,308 of UELX01005534.1, read as the reverse complement.
CTTGCAGCAACGGCGGCGAGGCTCTAATGGAGGAGATATACCGGATCGTGTGTGTATGACCTCGTGCGTAGCGCAGATGTATGGAGAGAGAGATTGAGGATGCGAGAGAGGGTTTATCGCGCACGGACGCTTTTCCATTTGCGCACTTCTATACCTTGGCGCGTGTCCGGTCTGCGGCTTTCGATTTTGAGTTTGCCTGCTTGTTTTGGACAAGAGATGTTCTTTCGGTTTTATGGGATCGGCGGGGAGTATCGGAGGATTCGATGCTGGGGTTTTGTGGGGGGGAGATGATGGGGGAGATGCGGAGCGGTACTTTTTGGGATGGGGGTGTTGTTTCGGGATGATTGAATTGCGGTCGTTATGAGATATTTCGTTTGTGAGATGCGGGAGTGGAGTTGATGGGATGGGGGATAGAGTTTCGTGAAGATGCGGCTTTGGAGTTGTTGGATATTGTTGGATGGATTAAAAACCGCGAACTAGGTTGTTGTTTAAAGCTTTGGATTCATCTATTACTATTGGTAGCTGAATTCAGAATTGGCCTTTACCTTCAAAATTAGCTGTTTGCTGTTCGAGAGATAGTTACCACGACCGAATCGTTTGGAAACTTGATGGCTTCGAAATCGTCAATTCTAGTATAAATTTAGTTGTTAAGATTGAGTTATTTTTTTATAGGATACACTCCAAAGTTTATTTTCTTTTTCAAGATTATCAATTTTTAAAAAAGATAAAATTTAAAAATTTAACAGTTAAATTATGTTAAAAATAAATTTTAAAATTATAACTTTTCTTATATCTGGTTAAGTCAATCCTTTAATAAAATTTTTAGGTCGAAAACAGCAGTGGTGCCCCTTAATCTCCTCAAACTCCAGCTAACTTTCGGTAGGTGCTTTTGAAGAGATTTCCAGTAACCCATACTTCTCTATGCATGGCAAGACTGTTGCAGCATCAAAATGACTGATTTGCATATTTATATGTACATATACATATATATTTATACATATATATTGCCAATATATTACCACTGTTGCAATGCAATTTTATTTTCTAAACTATGACCAACACGTGGGGAAAGTATTGGAAATATAGATAATATAAAGAAATGTAAAATCTGTCGGTAATATATATTGACAATATATTGGAAAGTGCGCATTTAGCAAAATATTGCCAATATACTAGATAACGTATATACAATATATTTTTTTCAACACGTGCATGAAAAAGGCCCTTCTTTACATGCTCTTGTTAAAAAAAGCACAGTGTTTAACAAGGGAGGAAGTGACTTTTTCAGACTCGTGCTCAAAAATCATC
>UELX01005533.1:0-13424 GCA_900480035.1 Eupelmus urozonus | reverse complement strand
CCCCACAACCCCTCCCCCCTTAAAAAAAAAAAAAAAAACTAGCACACTCAGCGAGAATAAAAAAAGCGATCGAAGCTCGAATTCCCGCAGCTCAATGTTCCCCCGGCGATCGGCTCTTCTTCCTTCGCTGGCGTATACACATCGGCTTGTTACACGCCTGGCGCTCGCACGCTCAGCCGTCAATTAGCGCTCGCGCGATCCCCGGCACATAAGCGGGGCGGCCCAGTCGCGTCAGTTTCCCCGCGTCTTGGCGACGTGTGATGAGAATATGCGGTTAGCGAGCGCGTTAAAGTTGCGAGGCTTTGAACGTACAGCTGCGATGATGGCTTGACGGCGGGGAGGTACGAGGCTTTTCGAGCTGTCTTTGCGGCCGAGGTTGGAACCGAGGCGGAAGTAACTTCTGGCTTGAGAAGCGACTTTGAGATTGCGGCTGCGAGTTGTGAATAGTAAGGAGTATTGTTCGATCGTGAGTGATTAGTGGAAGAGATAAATAGGGCCTTGCTGAAGTGGAGGGAGCAGGCGTGCTTAGAGTTGAAAGTAATTGGCCCGTGGGAGCGGATGGAATTCTGGATGAATTAGTTTTCTTGCTGGGATTGGGATGGAGTACTTATTGTACTTTTGTTTGTTTTAGGAGTAAGGAGGTGCGGGCTGTAGGTTAAATACTTATCATTTATTTAAGATTAAATGGAAAGAAAACTCAATTTTGTTTTTGCGGATATTTTTCTTGCTTAGAGCCTCGGCGCGAGAGCATGCATTCATCCTTAAAAGTTCGCTGAAAAATGGTTGTTTTAAATTTGCTCCTACAAAATGGACGCTTCTCTGCAAGATTAATTGCCCGCGTCTAGTTTTCTTTTCAAGGGTAATGATAGGCAATTTCATCGTAAAACAATAATAAAGTATGCTTTCTTCGCTCGATGAGATTTTTATTCGAACAACAGTTGTTTTAATCATCGTATGCATCTATTATTTATGTTTATTTTCAAACTACATTTTTTTATGCTTTTAAAGTTTATAATTACATAAATATCTTGTTATTCACAAACATAAACTGTTTATAACAGTAAAACATAATGTATACTTGAAAAATATCAGCAAAAATTAATTAATATACTTAAATTTATTATCAACCAACATAATCTCATTGAGCCGCAGACAAAAAGCATCAGCGCTGCTTACGAAAATAAACTTTGATACCCGTATAATTGTCGCTTTTTTCAATATATATTATTTACTCTAACAAAATAATATAAAATAAATTAGGGAGTTCTTTTTTATTTCAATCCGCAACTCAAATATTCAATCGGCCAGTAATTTCCTTTCCTTAACGCACGTCGCAGTTGCAATTTATTTATAACGCCCTTTTATACGGCACTATGAATCTCTTACGAGCTATCACGGTGGATGAATCGGGACAAAAAGAAGTCTCTGTCGATCGCTCGATGCACATAACAGCCCATAGAATCGTAAAAAAAAGGCGCGTACACAGCGGAGAATATCCCCAGATTGCTATAAAATTCAACCCTGTGTGTGTATGTGTGTATGTGTGTATGCGTGTATGTATATGTGTGTGTGAACTTGCGTGTGTGCATGTGTATATGTGTGTATGTATATGTGTGTATGTATGTGTGTGTGTGTGTGTGTGTAAACGCCACGTCGACGAGGCGCAGGCGGCACAGCGGAAAAGCTCGCTCGCTCGAGCGATAAAGAAAAAAAAAAGAGAGCGAGCCAAGGGCAATCGAGTGTACAGGAGAGAAGCCTCTAGGACGTCTTGAGATAAGCGCAAAGACGCGCGCGTGCAGTCAAAGACGGATCCGTACAGTCATTGAATAGAAGCTCGCCTCTGCGGGATCAATGAAAAGTTCTGCGTATTCACCGACGAATACCCACACGTGCGCGAGCTTCCGGATTCACAGCTATACCACGCGCACAGAAATGTTTCCTACAGTACGATACAAATGTACTATATGCATGTACTCAGGCACGCATAAACGTCTCGAAAGTCGCGATATGCATTTAAGCGCTTGTATACACGTATAACACAGCAGTCACGCGCGCGTCTACGTACAAAATAGTTCCTCCCCGACAAGAGCTTGCGAGCTTCCTTTGCGAGCTCTGGATAAATGCTGGGCTCGCGCGGAGCGCGCCCAGCGGAAAGAAGACGACAGGCAAGAGCGCCTTTCCTGCATCCCGCGCATAGCTCGCGCAGTATATACCCTTTAGGAACTGCCTCTCTTACTCCCTCTAGCGCTGGGTAAGAAGTTAAAGCGGATAGCTCCTCTGGATAAGGAAAGAGAGAGAGCTTGACTGTAGAGCGGGGCGAGCTTGCGGCTGCAAATTTTGAATGCGATATGCCGGGGGGAGATAAAAGTGAGCGGCGTCGTTGAAAGCGAGGAGTCCTGGATTTGCGAAGGGGCTCAACTTCGTTTCGCGAATGGAGGACCGCGGGAATCCCGAGGGGGATGGCACAGCGTCGTTAGGTGGATGGGAAGAGAGGAGAGAGATTAGTTTTGGACGATAAGTTTCGGCTGAGCTTTTGGGAAGAGTGAGCAAGCTGTTTTTAATGCAGCGCGGACGGGGCTGGTTTATGCCTCGACGTTTTTGCGTTCTTTGTTAGTAAGGGGAGAAAAAAAATTTGGCTTAGTTAACGCGCGAGAATAGCGAGTGTCATGCTGGCCGTGACGCGTGGCTGTAGCTCGTCTGACCACAGCGGGCTTTTTCCACTGGCGCGTAGTCGCGCTTGCTTTTGCCGCATTCTTCGCGAGGCTGCACAGCAGCGCGGCGTAAATTTAGAGATAATTATTTTTTGCTCCGCTTTTAAGTGCTAAAAATAACGCGCAAAATAGCCGAATAATTCGCCGGCGCTGCTGTTTTAGATAATACGTGAATTCATAATGTTTCGCGTGCATGTATGCAAAGTAAAAAAATTATTTTTTCTTTCCTACGCTTTCCGCTTGCGGTTTAAAAAAGATTTACCGACAAAAAACGAGGCCCGCAGGGCCGGGTCAAAGTACGAAAATTCAAATTGCATAAAATCCAAAAAGTTCACATAATGCGTTTCGGAAGAAAAAAGTATAAAGCTCGAGCGCGCCGGTGTATTCTCATCACGCGCGCCGCATCCGCGATCCAATTACTAAACTAACATTCTCAATCTCTTGATCCGGCTTACACAAGCATCCGAGAAATCTCGCAATTCCCCCGATCCTCATCCAGCCCTCCTCTTCATCTCTACGAAAAAAAAGCACACAAAAAAAAGCGAAAAACCCTTTAGAACAAAAACGAAAAATCCCAAAGCACCTCGCCTTCTCCGGCTCGAAAACTTCGCGAAGAAGAAGAGGAAGTCGCCGCGCGGCTGTTGGCGCCCGTCCACAAAACGAAATATAAACTCGCTCTGAAATAAAGAGCGCCGCGATGAGAACACATCGCCGCTCCCTATACACACTTGGCTGGCACGCAATTTAGCGCGTCGCCCCGGCCCGGCGCATTAATGAGCGCGACGAGTGGCAAGAGCGACGAGAGGGTGTGTAGATTTTATACTGTATTTTCTTGGAGCTCGTTTTTTTTTTTTGTACACGTAGCCCGGCGTGATGTTTTTCTTTCTTTTTTTTTGCGGCGCGAGTTCGAGCGCAATGCACCAAAAGCGAACGAGGCGCGGGTAGACTGGCTGTCTTTGTATACAAGGGGAAGCGACGAGCGAGGGGAAAGTTGTTTTTTGTAGCGCGAAGCGGTGGGATATTGTTTGAGATTTTTTCTGCTTTCTCTTAAAGTTTTCAGGGAGTTGGGGACTGACGAGGGGAGGAGAGTCAATCGGACGCTCGCGCTGCTTTCGAGAAGTGTTTTGAATACTTTTGTGAGATGGTTGGTGTGAGCGGAGGTGTCTGGTATTTTTTCTTTTTGGTTTCTTCTGAAAGGTGAAGCTTAGTAAAGTTATTAATTAAGTAATTGTGAGAGTTCGTGACATTTTTATAAGAAAAAAAAATTGTGTATTTTGACGCGTATTTGGATAGTACAAAGTTCGGCCGAGAAGTCTTTATCAAATATTTATCTGTCACATCGTACGTTTTCGCTATCCAAATATTTACCCCAGCCATGTAAATTCAGAAATACAAACAGCTTTTTCACGCGCGATAACGCAACGTCAACCATTTTTCGCCCAAAAACCCATCAAATCGCACATCCAGCCGTTCCCACGTCCATCCAAAAAGCCGACAGCTAGAACTGACAAAAAATCACATTTTCGCATTACTCCACTTTCCGAGCGAAAAATCGACTAGAAATCCCCTTAAAAATCGGCCCGCGCGAAAAATCACCTCGCGCGCGACAGCCCCGCGATCCTCCGCTCTTTTCCAGTCCGCCTCCCAATCTCGCCGGGGAAGCATCGACGGTGTGAAAAATAAATACGCGCATATATATGCATACACAGACACTCTAACGTACGTCTCTATCTCTCCAGTCCGCCTGGATTTTACGTATACGCCGGAGCTATTACGCGCACCGGCGCATGAAATACATCGAGACGTCGCTGAGGGGCGCGCGGCGGGAAGAGCGAGAGAGATCAATCGCGTCAAGAAAATCAAGAGGGGGGTGTATGCGCGCCCCGATACACATCCCCCAGGTGGATGGCTCGTATATAGCTCTCTGGCTGCGGCAATTATGACGCACGACGCGTGAATGTTTGATAAGCCCTGCGGGCCTGGGGACGCGTGGAAGCTGGATTAGACGGAATCGCTGTCTTTTTTGTGTCTGGGAGAGGCTGGTGATTGAAATCGCGATTTTTCTGATGGAATTTATTAATAAGGAGGAGGGGATGATGTATTGGTGAGGGGAGAGGTTGACAAGCGCTTTTAGCGGCTCGCCTAATTGAATCTTTTTTCTTTTCAGTTTCAGAGATCGATCTTAAGGCTATGCAAGACGCCTTGGCGTTCTGACCATTAATACGCATTCAATATATTTATCTAAACATTCACCTCGCACAAAACCCAGCCGATAAAATACTTTGCGCACCGCGCTTAGAATTCATAACTCAGCGCGACACGAGCACTTTTCTGGCCGCGACAGGACGCACTCCCAAGAAGACCCTCTCCAGTTTTCCACTTGTCCTCCTGAAATTTCATAAATTTCTCCCTCTCCCTCGACTTCGTTTACAAGCGCTCCTTACAAGCGCACTTCCATCCGTTATCGTGAGCACTGCGATCGATCGCCGGCGAGCGTCGGGCTTACTTTGCGTCCACGACTTTGAAAAAGCCGAGTGTCCGTGTGTGTGTGTGTATCGACTGGCGGAAGTGCAGCCGCGGCTGTGGGATGAAATATGTAAGAGGCGCAACTGCGGCCTTTCGTCGGGCTGAACGTGAGCGAGCGGATGGGATGGCTACGTGACCGATAACCTGGCCTGGGAGAAATGCAGTTTTGTTAGGGATGAATTTTTTAATGCTGGGTAAGGAAGTGTGATGGGGGTTTGACTTTGGCTGGGGTTGGTTAGTGTTGGGGTTTTAATATGGTGGGAGGGTTAAAGCGTCTTTGGTTTTTAAATTGAAAATTTTTTATTCGGTGTAGGTTCATTGTTGTAGTCGAGCTACCTAACGCACGGCAAAGTCTTTTTTTTAAAAACGGAATTTTTGAAAAATCCATTTCCGCACCTCTAGGCTTTGCATTTTCAGCCTTCATAAATCAAGTCGGTAAGCTACACGCGCCGGGAACGTCTCGCGCAGCGCGAGAGAAATATTTTTGCGGAACAGTGATTCCTTGATCCCCAGACTCAGAAAATCTTTGAGCGCTCCCGCTGTTTTCGAAAAAAAATTTTCGAAATTTTTCCCTTTGTAAAAGACCGGCTTGCCCTTTTATAATTCAAGTCCGCATCGAGCCGACTGACTCACGGGGGACGACGTTTTCTTTATTTTTGCATTCGGGGAAGTAAGTAGAGGCGGGCCGAAATATTCCGAGGAGATACAAGCGCGATTCTCGGCAACGTAAAAATTCGCGAAAACCTTCGGTTCGAAACTTTCTCGAGCCCGTAGACGCAAAGTTGGATTATACCTGCGCGCTTGCGAAGCGCATAAACAGCGTCTTATTTCCGTAAAGTTCGGGGGGCAGGACAGGAGAAAAAATTACAAGAGAAACTTCAAGCAGGGGGAATGGTATCAAGGAGATATGAAATATTGAATTAAAGTTGTGTAAAGATTCTGTTTTTCCCGTGAAGAAATACACACAAAATACAAAATGTTTCATTTCCGTTAAAATAGTTTTATCTCATCATCTCCTCCAAACGATAAACAATATTCTTAATAACCAACCTCTAAAAATCATCTAAAATCCTTCACCCAACAAACACCCAACCTCCACAACCACACCTTATCCATCCAAAAAAACTGCCATCTCCTCCAACAGTCATCCAAGAACCAGCGAACAGCTCAACCCGACACACCCACATACGTCTTCTCCAAACTACATCTCACCAATTTTCCATTCTCCACCTCCGACCAGAGAACCGTTTCTCCTCCCGCCGATTTTAAAAGCTCGCGACGAGCTTTCGGCAGCCGGCTAGCTCTAACGCTCGGAAAGCGACGTTTGCACGGCTCGTTGGGCGCTTAAAAATAATACGTATATAGCCGAGAGGCCGCCGCCGCGGGGAAGACAAAGAGAGATAATTAGTTTCTCTCTCTTTCGCAGTGTGCGTGCGTGAGCCCGTTATTTCGAGCTTTCAGCCGGCGAGCTTTTTTAATTCCGTTAAAGAGAGAAGATGAAACGACGGCGATGCTTCATACGGAGTAGGGGCTGGAGTAATTGGGCGGAACGTTATTCTTCTGGGCTATATGGAGCGTTTAGAGCTTTTTAATTAATCGATTGCGCTGGTTTATTGTAGAGCGGGGGTGAGTGGAACGATTGTTGTTTTTTTTCTGTTTGTAATGAGATATTGGTGGGTTTTTGTGCTGGGGATTGGAGAAGAATTTTCGAGTCGATGCTTGAGTGCTGATTGGTCAAGTAGAGATGAAGTGAATTATTACTGGGTATAAGTAATTGGCCCTTTTCATTCTCGAATTATTTTTGTTGTTGAAGAAACTCTTATAATTATTTTGGGATTCTAAAATAACAGCTTATTTCGAAACTTTTTACTCAGACACAAAATCTTCGACTGCTATAAATTCCCAAATATAAACATATCCAAACATTGCAGTTCATTATAGATATTCCAAAGATATCATCATAAGAGCAATATCTTTTCCCGTGACATACAACATCGATAAGCCCAAGAACATTAACATTCAAAAAGTTATAAAACCGTATTAAAATTATTCAACCCGCATTATACATTCCCTCTCCCCCTCGGATCATAAAAAAAAACCCTTTATCACAAGCAGTCGGCATTAAGCAGCTTTTATCTCTCATAAAAGCGGGCCTGAAAAACTAGGAAATTAATATCGCCATCTATAATCATAGCGCCACTAAGAGAAAAGAAAAGCCAATGAATAATACATAAACCATCAAGAAAAGCCATTCAAAATCCAGCCGCCCATTCGGACTTCCTCAACCCGACACGGCCCTAGAGATAAAAATAACGCGATTCTCCGGCAGGCATCCGCATTCCTCCCGCCGACTTATTAACCTCCGCTCCGACTGCAAAACCGGAAATTCGACACGACTAGTGTCCCCCTACTCCCACACGTGCAAGCTCCGATATAGACAGAGAGAGAGAGAGAGAGAAAAAAGAGACAGCGAGCTATTCGGTGGTAGTAGGTAAGGTCGGAAGTCGCTCCCGGCGACGCTCCGTTTTCCCAGCGGCCTCCTGAATTATTCAGGCGTGCCCAACCCCCGGCTTCAACCTTCGCCCAATATTTACTCCCTCGCGCCTGCACGGCGAAAGAGAGGGAGAGCTGCATATAGGTACACAGAGACGGGCACACGTGCTGGAGAAAAAAAAAAGTCGCGTGATGGTTTCGGAGGCTGGGCTGGCTTGCGGTATTGTGTACGCACAGATGACAGGCGTGCTTTTTGGGGGGTGGGGAGTTGCGGAATTTTCGCGGCGATTGTTTTGGTTTATCGGGCTGGATTTTTGTGGGTTTGGACGGTGTGTTGAGGGTTGGTTGTTTTGAGTGATTTTTGGTTTATTAAAATGAAAGTTTTTTAGATTTTTGATTAGTGTGGGTGTTTTATTGGGAAATTTATTGATGCTTTTTGTTTTTAGTTTAATTGATTGTTGGAAGCGGTGGTGGTGTAGCGCAGCTTTTTTTTTAAATATTCACGAGCGCAGTAAAGATACATTTTTTCTGACTACGTCAGGTTATTTCTACACGATATTGGAAATGTACTTTAAATGAAACTTTACAATTCCATTTTGAGTTTTCAATTATTTTTATTGAATTTTTCATAGTTTAAATAATTGATGAAATTCGTTCTCAAATTTAAACATTTATTTGATCTGCATGGTAATATAAATATAAATCATACGTTAAAAATGTAAAAATCTCAAAATCAAACCCGTAGATGATTTATGTTATCCATACTTTGTTAACCATAAATGACACTACTTTCCGACATGATTTAAGGTTCGATTTGCGGATATTGAAGCTCATACATCATTCACTTTTATTCTACATCTGCATTTGACAAATAGAATTGGTTATAAGTACAAATAAATAGAAAAAAATTTAACAGAAAAAATTCACCCTTCATTGCTGTATCAACCTTTTGAAGAATTATAATTTTATAGAACTACTGCGATAATAGCAAAGAACCGCCCCGTGGCATATTATTATTAAGTCCTAAAAAAATATTGAGGTACGATCGAACGGCGGAACAATATATGCGAATCGACCCTTCCACCTCAGTTGCCTTTGCAGCTGACCCTCCTGACCCTGCCTGACAATAAAACTGAGTTTTGGAAAAGAAAAGTATTTTCTTTTCGCGACAGATTTCACACTTTGCTACACTCTGTTATCGGCTATTTTATGAATAATTTTCAAAGAAAATCTAGCAGTGATTTTTGAAAGCCTGCCAGCGAGGAAGGATTTGTCACGTAGTTTTACTGCATTTTAGTATCAATTATGGGCAAGGTCAATGTGATTCGCAAGATTAGCCAGTATATTATGCGTTGATATTTGTGTGACTGTGATTTTAAAGCTTTATTTGGAAGGATTTATAACTATATTTGACTATATAACAATGATCAGCTGTTTAAATATAAAAGTATATTTCAAGTGTTTATATTAAAAAAATTCTATTACTGCACTTCTATTTTATCCAACTACACTACTAATAAATATTAATTTCTCTAGCGCTTCTATTGACAGAAATAATATGGGTCGATGCTCCGAATAGATAATCCGCGAAAGATAAAATCTAAATATTTTCACTTCAAACTTTTTATTCAATAAATTACCCTCAGCCGCAATACACTTTCCCCTCTAAAAGCCCAACTATTCCAAAGCGTTTTAAAAAATTACCACAAACACAATCCACTATTTAATTACCCCTCCAAAAGCACTATCACACATTACTTCCCCCTCCTAATCCTCAAGATTATCCGAACAAATTTGATTCCTCCAAACGCGACTCCAGCTCCCCCTCCTTAACGCACGCCGCGAAATTATTAACTCGTCCTCGGCGCTCGCGGCGCGATCTTCGCGATTATATTCATCCCCGAGCTTACACATCCCCAAACAAGAGCGAGGCTTGCTTAACCCGGAAAATTTATGACAATCGGCATGGCTCGCTCTCTGTAAGCGGCACGCACTTGCGAGGAAGGCAAGAAAGCACAGAGGTACTTTAATCCGGCCTTATTTACAGACGGGAGAAACGAGCCAACTTCTCCCGACCCTCCTTCTGCTTCTTCCCTCTCTTTATCTTTCTCCTTTCGCTTGCGAGAGCCAAACAAAAAGCCGAGGGATAAGTTGCTAGGCGCGCTTCTTTCTTACTCTGGCGCATTATCATCTTGTCATTATTGTTATCGTGCGCGGCTGCTGGGTCTGAGGGGGCTTCTTTTATGGCTTGGATTTGAGGGGCTGAGATTGTTTTTGGATTTTGATTGGGAGCGTTGGTTTTGGTGAGTTTGGTGTTAGTGGTGACGAAATTTTAATTGTGGGAAGGTTGGGAAGCGAGTTTTTTGGGATAATTTTTTTTTTTCGTGGACTTTTTGAAAGTTTGTTGGAATAACGTTTGTAAATAGGTTTTCATGTTAGGTAGAATTTTAAAACGATTTTCATTTGTTTATTTTGCAGTTTGCCTTTCTCTTGTAAAGTGAAAAAGTTGTATAATTTTTCCGAGAAAGTTGTTATTTATGGATCCGTAATACAAATGTTTGGATAGTAGAGTATTTTTTATAGAATTTTCATATATTTTTTAACAAAATAACCTTTTCATTTATTTTTTTTTTCTATACAATGTGAACTCCTTAGTCTTGATTTCAATTTTAAAAACATTAGATATTATTTATTTATACAGTATCTAACTGCGTCCAAAAATTAAAACTAGTTTCAAATGTATATTTTTTGTTTAACCGTTTTTAGAAGGTCATGATAGACATTACAATGTTTTCCATTTAATAGTTTCCTTGAAATGAACTCATATTGAAATTTCTGAGTATTTCACCATTTACTGTCTAAATAAACAATATTTCTAAGTATTTCAATTTACTGTCTGTTTAATTGGTATTTCAAATTTAACGAATTTCTCAGAAAGTAAAATATATGAAGATCTATTAGTAAAGAACAACTTTTTAAAATAACATTCAAATCATAATTAAAATTTTATGTCAATATATGTATAAAGCATAAAAAAGGAATGTTTTTAAAGAATTTTCTAAATCTACCATTTCGTTGTTGAAATAGAGCATTTAAAACGTACGGCTTTCATAGAAAAAATAAAACGAGACTCATATTATTTCAAGAAAAAATGTATTGTTGATCTACACATAAAATAGAATAATGGAAATAAAAAATACTCTAATTCACCTTTATTTTTTAAACAAACATGTCGTTTAAATTTAGAATTTTTAGAATCATTTTTATTTGGGCGAGTATTTTTGTATTGCTAACTCAATTTCGAAAATACTCGAAAAAGATATTGTTTAATGCATTTATAAAACATAAATTTTTATACAACAATTTAAAAAATAAAAAATATTTTTAACTGCTTATTATGGATAAAAAACATTTTACATGCTAACCCTCCCCTACATCTATTCCTTTCCTACTAAAACCCAATTATTACCATCGCCTTAATAATCAAAACCCGATTCAATTACACTCCTCCCCAGCCGATAAAACATTTCATTCTCTCACACCAGCCAACCCGAGCAAGAAAACCACATACTCGGCGCATTCCTCCAACCAACTCCGCAACACACCCCCACCCAAACACTCGAACATTCCTTAATAATTACTAATCGAGGGGATTAGATTGAATTCCCCCCGCGGCGCGGCACAGACAGCCAACCGAAGCAAAAAAAACCCCAAGCACTGCAGCGCCACCTCCGCGCTCTTTACTCACCGTTCCGCCGGCTACATAAATAAGTCAATATGACGCTAATCGAAACAAGCCTGATAAATGCGACTCTTGCCCTCTGGCCGCTCGGGCAACCCCCCCGTGGTCACCGACAAATCACTCGCAGTTCTCCATCTCCGCGCCCGAAATTGCCCATAAATCCCCTCGCGCTCTCCTCTAAGAACCCGCGGCTTCTTAACGCCGAAAAAAAGACTCGCTTCCGGCTCCCCCACCACCTATCTCACCTTCCTCTGACGCTCGAGATCTCGAGAGTTTAATTCGAGAAGAGAGCCCCCGCGCGACCTTCGGCCTCCTTTTTTCCCCGCCGCGCGTGTGTCTATGTGTGCGTGTTATGTGCCTCGTTGCGGGGGCTGGGCTCGGTAAGTGGGGCAATAGCGCCTAGGTATACACATGCGAGCCTGGCTTTAATAACCGGCGCAATATGCGCGAGAGCGCGCAAGCTCGACTCATGGACTGTCGCCAGAAAATGTATGCGCTAAGCGAGAGGAGAGACAAGTTTCGGCAAGAAGAGAGAGCGAGAGAGACACTAGTGTGTATATGGACCGCGGTGCAAGGAGTAAGCTTGATGCTTAGAGAGAGGGGGGATTTTAACGAGGCCGAATGCGCGCACGCTCGTTATATGAGCTGGAAGAGCGGTGTTTATTAATCGCGGGGGATGCGGGCTTGCGACGCTTAGGCGAGTTCTTATATACGGGTGTGGCTTTTTTTCGGCTGCAGTGTGGTTTAATGAATAAATTTTGGGTTTTTTTGTTGAGGGGTGAGTGATAAGTTTAATAAAGTCGCGCGCTGGGAAGTTTTTAATTAAGGAAAAAACTAGTTTTCAAGGTTTAGGGTTGAGAGAGTTTGGCCAAGTGGAGAGAGAGAGTTAATTTGATTCTTGCTTGGACGATAAATTGGGAATTTCAATCGGTTGTCGTGTTTGAAAATGTCGGCATGTCGAACATGTCAGCTGGTGTGGTTCGATCTGCGCGTATATAATTAACATAATAATGTTCGTCATCGTCCGCGTTGATTGAACGAGTCGTTTATTTAAAATCAATCAATTTAAAACGCCGGCCACCGCGGCAATAACGGAAAGCTCGCGTTTTCCTAATGACCAATCCATCATCCAAACTACATCAATCGCTACACACGAGTAATTACACCATACATCAGCTTTTTACCGCCTCCCTCCACGTTGAAATTCAGATCTTATCAAACAAACATCAACGCAATATTTAACCAATATTAATCGTCCATTCAATACCAGCGTAATATTCAACTAATATTCCGGGAACACCTCCTTCCCTTCTCCCCCGAAAATCAATATAATCGATTTCGGCGCGCGAAAGCCCTAAAAAAGCGTCTTTATCACACCGCAAACAATGGGCCGCAGCTGTCGCAAACTTCCTCTCCCTGCGAGCATATCCGGCCTTTCGGAAACTGCCCCCCAAGCCTTACTCACTCGGCGGGCAATCGTCCAAAAACAACGGGCCAACTTAGCCAAAAGTAATTCGGCCGAATCGTTAATCCAATCCACAGGTATATAAGCTTGCGCTTGCACCTGAGAGCGAGCGGCTCGAGCCTGCCAACAACTCACTCTCTAAGCGAGAACTATAGTTCCCTCGCAAATTGGACGTTAATTACTGGCCTCTCGTCTTCTCCGTTAGCGCGCAGGTCGCTTGCCGGAGGTGTGTGTGCGGGCCCTCTGCCGCACGCGTCACCGATCAGACGCTGCTCTAGCGCTTGTCAAAGGAAATTAGTATTAACGTGTGAGCGATATCGCGCCTCTTGATGTGTGTTTATCACACTCTGGGGTTTTTTGGTTTTTGGTGCGATGGTGTGGAGGTGGATGGGTGCAAGAGATGAGGGGAAAGAGAGGGGGGTTGGGGGAATGGAGTTTGGAAAATTTATGTAGTTTCTGGGGAAGATGGATTTTTTGGCTTGAAAAT
>UELX01005532.1:0-13440 GCA_900480035.1 Eupelmus urozonus | reverse complement strand
GAAACGTGTTTCCAAAGCGATTTGACGAAACTCAAAATTTTACTATTACAAAGCTTCCTCTATGAGGAAGCAAAAATACAAAGATCAAACTCTCTCATTCAAATTAATTATCAAATTCACACTTATCCAAACCAAAACCACCAACCCGCTCCAAAGAAACCCAAATTGAATCCCTCACCGCCACACCCAAAAAACACACATCTCCAGCTCATTATCCTCGCCGCGGCCAAAGTCTCACTGCAATTTGGTCAACCGCAATTGCAGAGGACAAACCCGCCGCTCGGCCCGATAATACTTCGCGGACTCGCGTTATAATCGGCCCGCACACTTGGCCAGAGTCCCGCGCGACGTCCATTAAGTCGTCCTCGTGTAATTTACGCGCGGGGCACTGCAAAGAGTATCGCCCCTTGTAATGACCGAGCCGCGATTTTGCACGATTCTTGCCTTCCCTCATTATTTATGCTTTCGCTGCTTGACTCTTCTGGTTTGTGCGAGTTTCACCTGTGGAGCTTGGCGGGTTTAGGTGAGATTTGTTGTTTTTTTGGGGCGGTGTTTTGTTGGGGATTAAAGTTTATTGGAAAAGTGGTAGTGTGAATTTCGATTTTTGGACAAATTGATTGTTTATAAATTGTTTTGACACCTCCTATGTATAAAGATCTATTAAACTTAACGACCGCAGCTAATGTATTATAAACTTGTTCTTTAGTTTGAAAAAACATTCATTTATAGGAAAAGAAGTAACTAAAGAATTTTGATAGTCGAACAAAAATGTTTACTCTATGTACTCGAGGAGGTATTAAATTGCGATTTTTTCTTTATGTTACAGGTGAGTTACATAAATAGTCTCTTTACTGAATCTACCTGTCTACGTAAGTTTATGTACAATACTTGATTTATTGTTATTGACTTATTTGCATATAGTATATGCAAACATTTTCTTACAGACACTTACAAACTACCATATTTTTAATTTATCGGCTATATGAAAAGATCGTTTAAAAATCACTTTCAATAAACAATTTGAAAATAACATGATTTCTTCCAATCTCAATCAACCTTAAAATAATGCGCATCTCGCGTCTGAATTAAAAAAAAGAAAGGTCAAAAGCGCAACGCGAAAACACTTATCAGCATAAATTTTCCGCAAAATAAATTAGCGCCCGGCGTCTCCAAACAAATCACTCGCCGATACAAAACCGCACATTGTAACGAGAGAGAAAATCAAAAGCTTCGCGTACAATGTATTTCTTCGAAAAGAATTATTGCTTCAAACCCAACACACACACACAAATGCACATATACACCTATATCAGAACCCAAAAGACGCACGAAAAATACTTTCACGAGCTCTTAATCCCCGCTTATACTCGGGCTTGACAACGAGTCTGTAGTTTCGGCGAGTAATTTAAGAGGCCGGGAGAGCTTCGGGCCCCAAGTAATTGCCCCCATGTAAATTTGCGCGCGCAATTTGCCCGGGCCTCGTAAAAATCGCGAGCGAGAGCTTTTCGTAGCTCTCCTCCTTCGTTCCTTTTTTTTTTTTTCTTTATAATCGCGCGATGATTCGCGCGAGGGGTGGGGATGAAGCGAAAAATAACGGGACGCATAATTGAAAGCTGCACCGCGAGATAAGAAAGTTCGCGGCCGATCGGCTGCGTACGTGACCGGTAGTGGAGGATATGTCCCTTTTTTATTTCGAGGCGAGACGCGGTTGCGAGGATGGTTTATGACGTGATAAAAAAGCACGGGGCTGGATTCGCGGAATTCGGGGCTGTTTGGGTTTAAGGTGCTTTGGTTTTTCGGGCTGTGAGGATAATTAATGCGATCGAAATGTTTAACAAATATGTTGCGCGGTCGTTTTGTTGGGTTTTTGGTGTGATTTACGGTGGTGACGTTGGTGGGCTAACGGCGAGAGAGGTGGGAATATAGGTCGGGTATGCGAAGCTATTTACAAACAGAGCGTTAATTAATTGATTCTGGGGAACGGATGATTAGTCTGTTCAGCGCAATAATAAGTGAATTGGAATAGTTTTCTAAATTAATGTGACACACTTTTGATTAAACCGTATTCAAAACTACACGTTAAACAAAGACACACATTCTTTCTGCTACTTATCCACGATCAACCAATAAATCACACCTCTATAGTCACCATCCTCTTACAGCATCTCTAAAAAAAAAAAAAATCAAAACTACACCTCTCGACCCCCGCGCACAAACGAAAGAGTCACACACTCAGCAAACTGGAGCGTCGCAATGCCGGAAGGAAAAACCAGTTCCCTCGGTGTACGCGCAGAGCCAGGTGCGAAGCCTCCCTCGAGGTGTCGCGGCTGCGATTCTTATTTTTTTCTCCCGAGGGCGAAATTTATGCATAACAAACGCACGCCCAGTGCCGAGCTCTGCTCACCTGTCGGCCTATACCTTAAGGCTCTTCTGTCTCTCGAGGCGCGCATGTATTTATGCATGAAGCGCAGAGAGATGCGGTTTGAATTTGCCGCCGTTAATGTGGAGCGACTGCGCGCGGGAGTTTTATGGTGTTTGATGGGGTTTCGGGTGTAGTTCTTCAGTTTATGTAGTTGTCTTAGCGAGATTGCTAAAAATTGTAAGATTTTTGTTCAGTTTTATGAGAATAACTTTCAGCTTTTTCTAGTAGAATGAGATATAGAAATTAAAATATAACGTAAATCTAACTAGGTATAAATTAAAATTGTAAATTTAAAAATGTGCTCTCCGTTTAAAAGTAACAAGATCTACAAGTAATGATTACGCTCTAACAAAAGATGATTTACGATCTTGCGACACAAAAGTGATACATCTTGGAAAATGCGATCAACATTGTAATTTATTTTGATAGCGATAGAGAGGCGGAATACATTATTCTAATTTGCAGAAATAAAAAGCGCTATAAAATTGTCGAAGGTATCATTGGCTCAATTAAATAACAAACATGCCTCCTTTGCTATTAATAAATGCTCGATAAAATCGATGCATAAAAATAGACATGCAAATAAAATCCTTTGGATGTTTTCAAAATTTTGAAAAAAAATATAAACGACTATCAGGCAATAAATATTTCAGATTTCTAAACAGCAAAGTTGTAACAAAAATTATTGAATCAACCATTCCAACAAAAAGCCATCATCCACCGCGATCCCTTTCAATCAACCAGCGCGCAAAAATTCCTCACAAATCACAGCCCCACCGAAAAAACAAACGTCGAAAAACTACTATCACCAGCAACTTGTCCCTAGAGTCCGCTCTTCCCCATCCCATAATCACATCTCGCAAATCGTCCGGCATCATACCTACTCCAGGCAAAAAACCTACCCGTCGTACATTTCCGCAGCGCCTCGTCCCTTCATTTTCATCGGCGCTCGAAACGTCACGGGCCGCTCGTTCATTACATCCACACTCGGCTATCCTAACCCACAGTAGCTACCTCCCGGTAATAACAGCGCAACTCCGCCAGCGGAAAGATGATTGCTAGCCTCGCAGGCTGCATTAGCATAACACGACTCGCCTAATTGATGTTACAGCCAAGGGGAGGGGGGAGGTCGAGGTAGCTTCGAAAAACGAAGAGCGAAGAGCGCTGGAGTCATTAAAGATCGATTAAACGCCGCTGCGTACGAGTGGCTAAGTGCACATTCTGGAGTAGGATTTTCCAGAGCCAGCTGTAATTGCGATCGCGGCTCGTTAAATGGCGAGCGGAAACCGGCGTTAGCTGTAGAGAGAGGTTTGTGACATCGGGGGGATATACACGGTGCTTTTGGATTGGGATTAAGGGGGAGCTTTTGCCAATTAGTTCGAGTGTGTAATGTAACGTTTTTGAGAACGAGGATGGATGTATGAGCTTTTTGGATTAACGGAGTGTGTAAGTTGAATTTGTAAGAAAATGAAAGTTTGTTAAGTGATGGTAATTTTTTCATCGGTTACTTGTCGATGCCTATTAATAACGATAAATCAGCGACAAATTAATTCCACCTTTATTAGACGTTCTTTACTAGACCATTAAACCTCAAAATTTCCCATGATTTACCACTCACCAAATTAAATAATGCATTTACATCCCAAAACTGAATTTCAGCCAACTTTATTACCCGCGAATAAAACGTCTGTCCCCTCACGCAGCCACCTAAAAAAAACCCCTCTAGAAAGCGCCTAGCAGCGATATAAAACAATAAAAACCAGCGAGTAAATAACGCTAAAAGCGCCGCGACCTCGTCGGCAGGTACGTAACAATTTGAAACCGGTAAAATGGCAACAAAACTCAAGGAGGAGCATCGCGCGGGGTCAGCGCTCGTAAAAGATTATCAGTACATTCGCGCGGCCGGTAATCGGCGCGTTAAACGTCCCTGGGCTTAACGCGCCAATACGGCTGACTGATATACGCCGCGGCTTCTCTTGTAAATCCTCTGGGACTTCTGGGGAGTTGGATTAATCGAGGTATGGGTGTATGTAGAGAGTGGCTTTTTCGGTGATAAAGTATTTATTGGTGGGGTTTTTTTTTAAGATCGAAGGCTTGAATCTGTAATTTTATTGGGATGGGAGAGAGTTGGGTTTATGGGGGAGATGTTTGAGGTCTAGTGGAGGAGGGCTTTTGGTTTGATGGTTGGAGGAGGAATTGTTGAGTGTTGAGGGGTTTTTAATGATTATGCGGGAGCTTATCGGTGTGTGTTTGCGTTTTTATTGAGGGGATATTTTAATACTGAGGTTGGAGAAATTAAGGTTACATTGAAGGTTTCTACTTTATATTCAAGAATCATTGTGTACTTAAATTTAGTGAGGTAATAATTTTTGTATAATAAAACAAATTCATAGCTACGAAAGCATAAAATTCTTATTACAAATTAAACTCATTTTATTCAAACTATAAAAAATATACAATCAACCCAACAAATCCATCTTTCACACCTCCTCAAAAACCTTTCAAAACCCATCACCTTCCCAACCTCCCACCAATAATCCCCCAACCCATCCCCATCCATCACCAAAACAAAAAATCCCAAAAAAATAAAAATAAAATCACCCAGTCAGCGATTGTCCCACGCCGCCACGTGCGTTCGCGCGCATTATAACCCGCGCGATCGCCGGCGCACTAGTGTCCCGTTACCTCGAACCCTCGCCTCCTCTTCTTCCTCCTCTCGCGCTCTCCAGCCTCTCCTCCTCTTTTTCTCTCCCGTCGCCGTCTCCGCAATGGGATACGCAAGCGACATTCGACTACGAAATGTACTTGTAACGCGTCTTTTGTTGTCTTTCTCTTTCGCTCTCGCGCGGGTCTCTTTGTTTGGCGTATTGTTTTCTCTCGGAAGACTTTTTTTTTTTTTAAGGAGGGAAAGGATCGGAAGAAGGGAGGTAATAAATTGCTGGGCTTTTAAGTGTTTGTTGATGTTGGAGAAAAAGGAGGCGCTTGCGGTTTGCATTGTTTCAAGTAGTTTCATGCATTATGGGTCAGACGGAATAAATAAAGAATTGTCGTTGCTGGTACTTGGAATGTTTTTTTTTTCTTGTTTGGGCTTGTATGAAATATAGGCTTGAGGGAGTACGTCATGGATAATGCTTAATTGTCAATGCGAGGTGAATGTTATCACTTGTTTTTTACTTGTGTAGTTAATTCTGTAATAAGGAGTTATTAAGTCCATAGACGTCTAGCTTGAAATAAAATGATAATCCTTTACGAAAGGAATTTAGTAATACATGCTTAATTCCATAAATTATTGTGAGGTTAATGCACAATGTGAATAGTAATCCCATGCATATGTTTTATTGAATGAATCTTATCTGTGGCTTTATGCTTCTTATTTTCTACATTAGCATTTTCTTTTTTTCCTTACTTTCACAGTAATTAGTATGCAAATGCTTTTTTTAACAAAGAAACAAATAAAAGTTTCCTATTCTTGCTTGACAACCGCAAAATGGTTATTTCAACTTATAGCAGAAAGTCGGTACTTTCTAATCAATAAATATATCTAAAACTCTTGCTATTTTTTCTTTATTAAATTAAATTACTTGAAAAAATCAAGATAAAATCTACTTTATTTAATAAATTTATAATTACATATCGCGACAGCCGCAAAATGATGCAAGGTGCAACATTGTTATCTCGACTAAACCATCAAGTTCGCATGTAATTAATTTTTACATATTCTTGGCGTCAAAAAAAAAATGACTGTCCAGACTTTCATCTCCACGACATCTTCTGTATAAACCCTGAAAGTAGTAGGGCGAGACGCTGCACTTTCTCATTTGCATTTTCACTTGACGCTACGAGGAATTACCTTTGACAAAAAGTGTAATGCCTGCGTCTGAAGAGTTTGCTGATGAGTCAAGCGGTGAATCAAGTTTCTGGAATTTTGCTTGATTGAAGCTTGAAAGTAGGTGATACGGTCGAATCAGGTGTTTTGTTGCTTAAATTAAGTACATTGTGACGAGTTTTTGCGGCAAATTAATTCTGTGCTGTAATAAATTGGGAACAAAATCCCAATTTATGTCCATTTTCTTGAAATTCATTAAAGCAAACTCATTGTCCTTTCACTTTGGATTTTTTATATAAAAGACCCTTGTGAATTCTACATTATTTAATTATTAAGTTAAAAATATTCAATTAAGGACAATAATGTTTCTTTTTATTATAACAGTTATTGAATAAGTTTCGCAGTTATAAAAATAATAGAAATTCATCATTTTCTTAGTTTCAAATGCACTCAAGTTTTACGTAACCTTCCGCAGTATTTCATTATTAATCATAAATCTATCGAGCAATAAAGCAGCGAGTTTGATAATGTCGTCATGGAAAATTATTGCCTATAAAATTTCAAAATCATAACAAGAAATTCATGGCCAATCATTGCTTTTTATCGTTATTTTTTTAAGGATTACTCTTTCATAAATGGGTTACTTACAATGAGTATTCACTTACTGAAACCATAGCGTCATTCAGACTGAACACTTGCAGTTGAAACATTGTGCAATTCCTATAAATAATTTTGAATGTAAAGACGAGCAATGAAGTTTTCCTAGAAAAAATAATTCTTTGTCAAGCTATACAAATCCATCCACTTTCTTTGCATCAAAAATCGCTCAATCATCTTACAAATCCGCACTTGTTATAACATAAGTTTACTTTTCACTTTATCCCTAACTTTGTCGCTAAATTTTTTAAGGACCATACTCGCATACCTACCATAATTACGAAACTTCAGCTCCCACGAAGTACTTCTGACAATACCAAATCATCAAGTATACCACCTCGTCCCCTAAGACGTATACATACCCACACGCACACCCATATAAACAGGCGATAAGGGAGACACTCTTCCGATTATACCGTTGCGCTGGGTGGCGCTGGACGCTCGCAGGGCCGGCTTGGAATGCCGCTCAGCGGCTTCCCTCGCTGAAGAAGAAGTAGAGGAGGAAGAGAGAAAACCTTCGGCGGCGGCGGTGTCTCTCTGTTACGCGCGCGCGGCTTTTATTCGCGCGCTCCTCTTTTTCTTCTCCGCATCTCCCCTCGGCTCCCTTTCTATAAAGGTGTCTTTGTCGCGCGCGCGCAATTTTTAAACTTTGTTGTTTTTTTTTTTGGATCGTTCCGAGGATGTAGCTCATTTTTTATGGATTCGGATTTTGGTTGGGTTTTTAGAATGCTGTGAACTATTTAAATGCGTTAAAATGTTTGTCCAAATCGGGAAAGATTATAAAGCGATTTAAAAAGTTTCGTAATACATTTTTTCCTTGTTGCGATCAGTGTTTTATTTAAGCAAACATTTGGACATCCAACGATTAAACAGCAATGGGCAGTTTGTTAATGGGGCAATAAAGTTTCGGCATTCCAACAATAATAAAGTACTACCTCTTCAAATTTCCTGCTTCGCCGTCCATGTCAGAATGCTTGATATCCTCTTATTTGGCAATTTAAAAAGAAAATCATAATTTAAAATTACCGTTCGGGTATTACAACACTTCAATGATGCGCGCGCACTTCAAAATTACTCTTGCCGATATATAAGCGCAGTCTGTAATCGCACTTAATTGCTTGACACATCGTAATGCAATTTGGGATCCATCACCTCCTTTTTTTTTGCTCCGAATCGTCGTCCCTTTTATGATCCCGACGACAGCTTGAAGTTTCCGTGTCGCAATAAACAAAAACAAAAGAAAGCCAATCGTTAATTGTACTTTTTTGCAAAAAAGTCGGTGAAGAAAGTTTAAAAATTCTTTGCTGGGACGCGGTAAAGATGTGTAACATACGTTTTAATTAAAGAAAAGAATGTACGATGTGAAAATGAAGGATGGGGATAAGTCTTTAATTCACGGTTGAAAACGGTTGAAAAAGGTGAAAACGAAATGAAAGTTACGATTAATACTTTTTCTCTTTATTGTGACAACTACAAATATTTGCATTAACATCTCTTGATTCCATGCCAAATTTAGCTTAAAAATCGATTTATTTTAATGATACCTGTATATTATTTACGAAAAAATAAGTCAATGATTGTAGAGCATCAGTAAATGATTCAAATTATTTTATAATTGTTACTTTTGAAAAGATGCTTTACTTATCATTACAGTCATAACGTGAAAGTGAAAACAAATAATCCTGAACAAAATTATCCACTTTAAGTAAAAATTGTCTAGTCACATCAATGTTTGCTTAAAATTTAAGTAAATTTCGGAGTAAAAGCAATTTGTTTAAATCAAATGAATTTATTTTAAACATCATTTAAGATTTTTATTAGTTAAGTTTTTTCATTGAACCCTTTAAAACTTTTCTAAAGATAATAATTACTTCTGATGCACAAATCTAATCCAAATACTTCCAAACTAAAATAGGTGTAAATCGTTTATGGAAATCTACACGAAATTTGAATTTTTATATTCATAATCCAATATTAAGAGAAATTCTTGTTGAAAAATTAATTTTTTCGGCTGCGAGAAAAATCGCTCCTTGATCAAATTAAATATTAAAATTCAAATCTCTCCCATATTAATTTGTTCATCAAAGCCGCGAAACAAAAAACTTTCATTTTTAAACCATTCGCTTAGCATATTCATGATCAAATAATAGATACAAACGCTTTTCCCCAAAATCCCCGATACGAAATCCAATTTTCCACCAATTAATAAGAAATCACTCACTAAACCTAACCTCCCAAAAACCTCCCATAAATATTCATTCCTCCCAACAAAGACCCAAAGCCTCGCCAGGTCCATATCGGAATGCAGGAATATAAAATCACAGCTCGGTTCATCAAGAGCCGAGAGTGCCGCTAATAACCGGTGCGGATCACTTTGTGCACCTCCTGCGTCGTCATTATCCTATACACCGCGAGGCGCGTCCCTTCGCGCCGTTAAATTTACGACTGCTGTTGAGAAAATTACGAGGGCACGGATAGGTTCGTTACGCGTAGACAGTCTTTAGGATCGATGCGCAAGTTCGATCTTTTCTCAGGCGAGGTGCTTTCTCGATTAAAAATGCTAGATTTTCTCTCGGGTTTCTAATAAAATGATTTGTGTGGCGGTGCCGAAATAACGGGCTTTCGGCTGATTTTTTATTGTATTAGATTTCTTAAATACGTGTTTAGAGGATTATACAGTGGTGAGGTTGGAAAAAAATTATGCACGCCCTGGGAGATATTCGAGACTTGAAAGCTCCTTTTTTATTGAAAAAGCGGCGGAGAAAGGAGGACATTCAAATTTTTTAGTGGCCGTTTAAAATTTGTACACTTTTTTCTTTGCGGGAGTTTGTATGTGATAAATTTATAGGAGTAATAACGGTTTATAAGTTATAAACTTTGGACATTGTGTAATATATTTTTAATAGCTAAATTTATGTGTGATAGTTATCGAAACAGCTTAGCGAATACGCGTCGGCAAACATAAAAATCGATCAAGACCGAATACATCAGTCTTACTTCCTAACCTCAAATATTCCCACTAATTTTATGTATTAAAAGTAGCTTACCAATACATAAAATAATACACCATTATTCAACCCAATCTATCTTCAGTTCATCAGCTCTCCTCACAAAAGTAGATCAGCATGTCCCCGACGCTTATCTCACCCGCGATCCGACTCGTAAAAACACGAGAGTGTAAATTCATAAAGCGAAACCCGAACTCTGTCTCGCGATTTCTACGTCTTCATCAACTCCGACTGTCTTTAACAGGATTAGCCGAACGGACACACAGGCGACAGCCGAAAAATCTCGTCCTCTCCTCTCTTTCTCTCCGATACCGCCGATATAATACCGGTCTCGCCGCGACAAAATCCGGCTCCGTAATTGGCCATTAGAAAAGCGATAACGGTCGGCTTTTTTTTCGATTACACCGCCGCTTAGACCATCAAGCCCGATCGCTCTACATATGCAAAAACTTCCTCCACGTGTGCCCTCCGGTCAAACGAGAAAAAAAATCGGCCGATCTCCGATCTTGCTGTGTACCGAAAAGACGCGCCCGCTGCGGGCCAAATCGATTACGAGCGGCCCTTTTATTATCGCTGCATAGATTTCAGTCTTGCTCGAAGATAAAAATTGCACGCCGACTGGAATTATAAAGGGGGCGTCGTTTCGCGTGTGGACGAGGTAGGTGGCTCTGGAATCGGTTGAGGCTTGAAGCGATTCTGGTTGGCCGGCGGCGATGCGTCACGCAGATTTGGCCTGCGCTTATAGGCTACTTCCGATTTTTTTGGGTAGGCCAGCGCTGATGGATCTGCGGTGCTTGATTTTATCGCGCGCCGTGCAGATCTCTATTAATTTTTTCTCGTGCGTGGTTCAATAAGCGTGTACCGATTTTTTTTCGCGTCCGCTTTCTAAGTGAGATTGTTTGAGGTGTTTCGTCAGCGCTTTGTCAAAATATTGTTGTTTATCTGATAAACGGTATGGATACTTGCCTAATACGGCGATTTGATTTTTTAGATATGTTGGCGAATTTTCAGACTTGGATTACTTTAATGAAGCTATTTATTTCGGTTACATGATCTTGATAAAATTAAATTTTATTATGCATTGCTATTTCCAAACGCTATTTAATCACCTTGATTGGCTGATAAAAATCATTTAATTTTATGATAAGGATAGTTGTGTTTAGTTTTTACAATCGTTTAATTAGATAAGGAATAAATTTTTTAAAACTCGTTTTCTCGCTACTTCAAAAAGTAACTTTCTACTTATAAAATAATGACGCTACATTCTCTCCTTTCAGTCTCCGGAGCTGTAAAAAAACGCATAGCGCGCATTTCTAAAAATATATTACCTTTCGTCAAGAGTTCAACTTTTTAAAGCTCATTATGTAAAGATCACGACTCCACGAGCTCGAACCACGTGTGAATGAAAATGGGATTCTTTCCTGTATACGAATACATCAAATGTATACGCGTCTATACGAAGTAATAAAAATACCGTTTACAGCAGATTATATCTAGCATTTTTTATTCTTAAATTTTTATGGTCCTCTATTCTATAGTGTTAACACAAGCAATAAAACTAATGAAGATTTGATCGATCCAGTCTTTCTTATTTATTAAACATGTTTTTAATCGGAAGATGAAAAAAAAGAATTGGCAGAATCAGAATTTTGTGCAAATTAACTTTGATTTTATAATGCGGAATAAATTTGATATTCGTTTAATTAAAGTGACTTGTACACGTAAAACATATAAAACAAAATAAACTTTCTTATAAATTTTCAATTTGAATCTGAATTTCTTGCAAGAATCAAATTTTCCATGTTTCTTCAACTTAATCAGCTACACAACGAAAATAAAACAATCACCCCAAAACCATACCTTACCCTAACAACCAAACATTCACCACCAAAACCAAGCCTAACAATCCTCCATAAAACTCCTCCAATTAATAAACCCAAAACCAGCAATAAACCGCACCATAAGAACCATCCGAAAGCCGCAAATTGCCCATCCAGACTGCAGCTCCCTACCTCCAACCTCGCGACCTGCGCCTCTCTCTCTCCCTCACTCCCGAGTGCGTCTTCCTCTTCTGCAGCTATATACCTCGCGATAAACGCCCCTTCTCCTCTCCTCGCGGCTGTCTCTCGCGCATGTCTCGACGCCGCGACGGGGCGTCTCCTAGAGCGCGGCGGAGAGGTGGGGATGTCGCGCGTGTCCACGTGCACGCGAGCTGAGCGAATGTGTATAAGGTGTATAACGTGGTATAGGGTATATAAGGTATATAAGGTGGTTTATGGTAATTGTAATGGGATTTTTGAAGGTGGTAGGGAGGTGATGGGTACAGACTGGTTTGGGTATGGTTTTTGGGTCGGATGATTTTTTAAGGAAGGTTTTGAGGAGATTTCAGAAAGCACGGCGATTGCAATTAAATAAATAGTTTAATTTTTACTTATGATATTTTTATATAAATTTTTAATAGTTGAGACTTTATTGTTCAGAACTCGTTATCTTAGCAAATCAATAAAATTTATTACATTCCTAACAAACTTCGCTAAATTGCCTTTATAAACAAACAAACATCCAACCATCCACATACCCCATCGAAAAACTACATCCAACATTTCCACCTTCGCACGCAACAAAAAGCCCCCACTAATCGCATATTCCATTTTCCTTAACGACAAGCGTCCATCAAAGCAACGACTGGCCGCGCGAAAAAGTAAACTTTCAAGCCGATAATCTCGGATCCTGGCGTCAGCGCGACATTAATTAAGACCGCGAGAGCGCGCGCGACGGGGCCTTAAACGACTTCAAAGAAGAGGACGCTTTCTTGGGATTTCACGCGAAGAAAGATTAATGAATTAACCGATGCGCCGCCGCGTATATAACAAAAGCTGCCGCGTGCCTTTGGACAATGATGGATCTTTTCAGAAAACCTGTACTGACTGTGTGTGTATATAGTGCTGAGAGAGGTGAGAGCGCGGGGAGAGTGAATCGAAGGAGGGCATAGAGTGTCCAGGACGTCTGATAATGGAGAGGATGCCTTTCTTTATTTCTGATGATGATGCGCTTGGGGGATATTAAAAGGATATAAAGGTTAATGCTGGGGGGATGGGAAAGGAAGGTGATGCTTATCGCTTTTGTTGTGGATGTGATTTTTTTTTGTTTTTAATAGTGTCAGTCGATGTTTGTTTGGTGCTATTGTTTGAAGAGCTAAATATTTATTTTTTAATTAATAATGTTTAGATGTAAGAAAAAGAGTATTAAATTTAAAAATTTTAAAGCTTTTTTCTTAGTTTTCATAATTATCATGTTTTAAGACATCTCAAAATCATACATTTTCTAAAATATTTATAAAACACAGTAATGTAAATACTCAACGCACAAAAAAAATGAAAAAACTCAAAAATTTCGCCATAATACCAAACAATCTCCATCCACACACTAAAATCCCAAAACAATCAAACCCTCACAACACTCCCCCAAACAACCCTCCACCCCCCTAAAATCCGTTACCCCAACCCCCTCCCCACCACCCCCAATCA
>UELX01005531.1:0-13451 GCA_900480035.1 Eupelmus urozonus | reverse complement strand
AAATAAACTCCGCCAGATGGCGCACTAGAATTACAAATAATGCTTATACGGTTCAAACAAATATTTTTAGATGATCCAACAATACTTTTGTAGTGTTAGTTTGAATTTTTCAAAATCGACACTTGTACCCCTTGGCTTTTAGGGTCCTCATTTATGAACAAGTTTCATCTGAATAAAAACTTTTTTAATGTTTTCCCTTTATTTTATAATTGATTTTTTAACCACAAAACATAGTAACTACTATTTTTAAAAATAATTTGGGAGACAAAAGGATTAAATTTATTAAGATAAAATTTAAAAATTTGTACAATATATTTTTACAATTTGTTTCTTTTTATAAATAGTTTATTTTTTAAATAATTGCATTTTAAAATATGCTATCAAAAATATTAGAGCAAGTAAATGTTATTTATCTTTTTAATTAATAAACTTGTTTTTAAAAGGTGAATTTCACTGTGCTCACTGCAAATATCAATCTCATAAGAAAAGAAATCTCGTAGCTCACATAAAATGTAAGCATATGCATCGAAAATGTAAACAGTGTGGCGAAGAGTGCAATGATTATGCATCTTTAATAAGGCATAAATCATCGCATAAAAGACGTAAGTATTTTAAAGTGAACAATAATTTATCTATAGTAAAGTTGAATCGCGAATTACTGTGAATAGTAAATTATTACACTTAATTAGAGTTATTTGAAAAAAGTTATTATAGTTATATATAAAAACGTTCCATAAGGACCTCTTACTTGTGCCAAAAATTAATAATAATGTTTTAATTTTTTTGTTAATAGCTCATGTTAAAATTCATTGTCCAAATTGCAATAAATCGTTTGATAAGGATTCGAATGTAAAAATGAAAAATTGTCAAGAATGTTCAACATCATTGCAGTATAAATGCTTAAAATGTACCACCCAATATGATACATGGCACGATTTTAACGTACATAATGAACTCCATTGCAAAAAAGTAGGTCTTATAAATTGTTCGATGTGTGACTATATAACGCCCGTTGAATGTCTACGTAAACATATTACCGAGGAACATACTGTCCGCACCTGTAAAAAATGCGGAATTCAATGTAAAAATTACAAATATCTGAAATTTCATCAATCAAGTGAATGTAATTTTAAAAAGGCCACTCCAATTATTAAATGTTCTTTATGTGACTATGAAGCGTCTGGAGGATCTATGAAAACCCACATTAAGGATTACCATACAGTTCGAACTTGTACAAGCTGCAAAATAAAATTCGAGAACTCCGTTTGTTTGAAGGAACATCGATTGAACGGGTGCAACTCTAAAAGCCTTCGAACTGAACCCCAAAGTCTTGTCAAATGTCCTATGTGTTCTCGTTTAATAACAAGTCCAAAACTGAAAACTCATCTGGCTACTATTCATACTAAACGCATTTGCATAAATTGTCAGAAGATATTCGATAATTATCAGTTTTTAAGAAAGCATCAATTAAATGAATGCGAATTTCGTCAACTACAGCCATTGACTATTGGTAAGTTTTATAAGAATAAAAATTATTTTATATATAGTTTTCTTATTTAAATTTATTCCTTAATGGAAAAATGGAAAATACCGTAACGAGTACGGAAATGCACGCGAACGTACGGAAACGTGAGTGAACGTGTTCAAACGTACGCAAACTTTCGCAAACGTACATGGATAGTTTAACTTATATTTAAAATAATCATCATAAGAATACATATAGGTATATATTTTTAATATAATCGAATTTCATCGCGAGTATTTTATAATTATTGAGTAAATTGTAAAGGTACACCGTATGTACAAAACTTTTTTACAATTGGCTATTTAGTTTCTTATGCTCTCCTTTCTCTTTCCCCGTCTCTCTCTCTCTCTCTCTCTCTCTCTCTCTCTCAATTGAATAATTAAGACTTTAATTAAAGCAAATTAGAAATATTTTTATTATGTATATGTAACTCTTATACAAACACACTTCGACACTGATGTGGAAGTACTTATTGAACTATATTTTTACCATAAGAGTTAAAAAATCATGTTATGATTTCAAGGTTAAAGTTAAAATAATATTTCAATATTTCTTACTATTTACAGATTCAGATGATCAAATCAATTTATATTGTTCGCATTGCCTAATTACTTTTAAATTTGTCGGTAGAAATGAAGAGCTAAAATGCCCAGTATGTCAAACCGAATTACAATATGAATGCAGAGTTTGCTTGAAGCTTTTTCAACGCAAGAAATATATAAGTCATCACATACGTATAATTTGCAATAAGGAAGCTAACGAGCATTGTCTAGTACCAGGCTGCGATTTTAAAGCTAAAGAGAAGTATAGAATTAACTTACATATGAAAAAATGTCATTCTATTCTTGAAGTAGAAAAATCTGTGCCTTAGAATAATTTTATTATTGCAAAAATTGGTTCTTTTGTTCTTAGTTTTACTATTTTTTAATTTTTTACAATATTTTATTTTAAGAGAAAATATTAAAATTATTTTAAATTTCTTAATTAATATATAATACTTTTTAAGTTTCGCCTATTTATAAACAAGTACTTTTTAATTTTTTAAATATTCACTTTCTGTACATGTAATTAATACATAATTTTTATACGTTAGTAAGTTATTACTATAAACATTTATAAATTATCATCTTTTGAAATAAATAAAAATCCATTAAAATAAACATTTACTTTACTTCACTCACAAAATTTTCCATCATCTGAAACTGAAAACATCGTCGCCCACTTTAACATCCCCTTAAAAAACACGAGCTCCAAATGGTAAAATTTGTATCTTTCCACCAATTTCAAACACAAGTACAAAAGTTACATCGCTCGGTCCGCTATCTTCATCCGCAACTATGGCATAACACGGGTACTCAGAGGCGCTCGCAATATACGCCACACGTGTATATAAGTCCGTTCCAGCGTAAAAGCCTTGGCGAGCGCTCGTTGCGCCGCGGCCAGATAAAGCATCGCCGTCTGCACTTCCCCGTCGAGGCAATTAAGGTGGAACCGGTTAACGACACGTGTTACAAGTCCAAAGGGGGAACTTTCGCGTCTCCCCAATTATTGTCCGGCTTGACGCGAATCAGAGCTCTAGCCCAGCGCGGTCGCTGACATAACCGCGCATGCGCTCAGGGGAGGTGAGTTTGGAGGCTGCTTTGCACCGCGGCCATTAATTTAACGTCGCGGTGCGGAAACGAGGCTTGGGGGGCGCGACGGAGAGCCTCTCGAGGAGATAGAGAGACAGATACGGAGTTTAGTGGAAGAGGCGCGCGCGCAGTGCCGTTTCGACGATGTCATTTGTTAGCAGACTATCAGATCTTTGCGCATGCGCAACAAGTACCGTCTCTCCTTTTGGGATCCCCTGCTTTTGGACTTATTCGGTGAACTGAAGATCGTTGATGGGGTGTGTGTGCACATGTGTACATGTAGGAATGAAGAGTCTTATCATGAGTCACGTTTTAACCTGTGTCGATATTGTTTGATGGAGGTTTGTTGGACGTGCGTTCCTCGGAATACGATGACAAAAGGGTTTTGGATAAGGACGTTAGGTTTTTAGTGGGACAATTTATTTTAACAGGTAGCTCAGGCTGAAAGATTTTAGTTTTGATTTGAAGGTATATATAGCTCTTTGATAAATTGAATAGCAGTAACATATGGATAGTTTAACTTATATTTAAAATAATTATTAACATAATTTATAAATTTATGTAACGGTATACGTATCGGTGTACCCATAATGTAAACGAATTTCATCGGGAGTATTTCATAATTAACTGATTAAATTGTGAAGGTACACCCACATTTTATCTTGTACCTGTCTTTTTCCTTAGTTGATTCGTGATCATAATCCAGCGCATTCGACAGATACATGTAGTTTTAAACAGCGTGCTTGTAAAAGAACATAGGCTGTAAAAGGGCAGAGGTACGCGTTTGCAATCGCTCTGGAAACGTGTTTCACATTGGAATACAAATATACATTACGCAAGAGCAAATTGTTATATAATAAAAAATTAATCAAAGCTGAACATTTATACTTTACTATGGTATTATGACTATATTTTGTAAAAAGAAAGTGCTTTGTTTTCTCATAAAAAATTTCAACAGCTGTATAATGAGAAATTCATTTCTGAAAAGAGTCCATATTAAAGTAATTATAAAGACAGCTCTTAGTCAGAGATATGTATAATTTGACGAGGTAGAAGCTGACAGTAACGGAACGACTTCATCCGTATAATCAACTCATCAAAATGATCTAGGCAGGAAAGAAGGCTAAATGAATTCCATGTTGTCCTAACGCTCGCTCCTATCTAAATTACAATCGCTTTGTGACACTGCCCTCGGATGACTAACGAGCCAAATAAACAAAGAAGAGGATTACACAACTTTGAAATTGATCCTCAAAAATCAGCCTATCAGGCCGTTGAATCGCTACGGAAAGCAGATTGGAGCAGCTCATTTCGGTGTCTATTTTCAATTTAAAAAGTGTCAACTGATTTAATCTCAATCACTGTCATGAATTGAAGCTTATATTTAAGATTGAAAAATATTTGAATTAATGGTAATTTATAATTGGTATTAATTTTACATAAATGAGTGCACGTAATGATTTTTTTTAATTTTGACCTTTTGTATTTATTTTTAAAAGTTGTTTATTTAAATGGCAAAATGCAACTATTCGATGGTTTATTTTTGATCGCTCTAATTAATTG
Source organism: Eupelmus urozonus (assembly GCA_900480035.1). NCBI lineage: Eukaryota > Metazoa > Arthropoda > Insecta > Hymenoptera > Eupelmidae > Eupelmus > Eupelmus urozonus. The sequence continues at coordinate 8,732 of UELX01005531.1, read as the reverse complement.
ACTGCTAATTATACGTTACCAAAGGTTACTTCCAGGTAATTGATAGTAAACGAAGGAATCGGAAGCAGTACAGGTGTATTTATTGATGCATGAATTCCAATTAATTTTTTACCGGAAGTAGTCACCATTATATGAGAATATTTGAAATCAAGCCATAAATATTCACTCGATAGTGATATTATCAAAATTTTATTTACATAAAATATTAACATATTTATGATAGCTTTAAAAATTTATGTGATAAAATTGCCGTGAAATCTTTTACCGATCAAACTCGGAAACTAGGTTATTATGCAATTAAAGATAAGTTATAAAGCAGTGAATGTGCGCATTATTAAAATCTCCATTTCATTAAATTTCATGAAGCATCTAATAAACATTGGACCCTCGCATTTACAACTTCATAAAATCGTTTAAAAAATTGCCTCTCACGACAGCCAAGTGCCAGAAATTCAAACTTAAAATCCATTCCGCTCCCAACAAAAGCTGTTATAATGCCTTGTTTAGAATGCAGACAACGTGATAATTAGTTTCTCGATTTCCGAGCCATCGCCGGGCATAAATGACAAAGTGATTGAAAAGTATAATCCATACGGACAAGCACCTGTAAATTATCTCTTTCCGCTCCCCAAATGGGATACGCCCCGGCCTGGTCTACTATATCCCCAAGTTCTATTCATCAAAATTCTCGTACCTCGGGCCCGGCTCTCTGCCTTTTTACCGATACGTTCGCGCTGCTGCTTCTGAGCCTCTTTCTTTTTTTTTCTCGAGGGCCTACTCTCACACCCACTCGTTCGCCTTTTCTTTTGTTCGCCGCCACTCTCTTTTCTTTAATTTGTAGACGGGAGGCTGGTGCGCGTGAGTTTGTTATTTTTTCAATTTCGATTCTGTTGGGATACAGTAGTGGTTTATGGGCTAATGTAGCTTTTTTAACTGTTGCGTACTGGGTAATAGATTCGATACATTTTTTGCTGATGAATCTAGGGTAGAGTTATCGAAGTTCTTTAATTATTTATTCACACTTCTGAGTATAAAATTAATTAAAACTAATATTTTAGTTAATTTTCTACTCATATTATTGTTAATCTTCTTGTTGTAATAATTTATATAAAAACATATATAGATATATACATTCTTGCATGCTCGTACAGTTTTTAGCCTTACAACCTCCGCAGAACATCAAACATAATTGAAAATGCACAAAATCCATCCCAAAAGCAGAAAAGCACACGTAACTCCGGCATAATAGCTCGAAATGTCAGAAAGACAAATTTGCGAAGCGAGCCTAATTATCATAAATAATTTTGCAAAAAATAATTTGCTCCCCCGAAGCCCGAGATCCTCCAAAATGCGCTTTAGAATTCACAGTATTTTCTGGACTGGCGCGGGCCCTTTAGCCGTCTCTCATCTTCTCGTCTCTTCTCTCTCCTCTCGGTTTCGGCTGGCCGATGCTGATGTATGCGCGCCCTCCCATATTTCCAGCATGATTATGGGTTGCAGGATGCATTAGACCGCCGTCTAAACAAACCGCTTCCACGTCTACCAACAGTTTAGGCCCCGCGGGGCGTTGCTGGATGCGCGCGGAGAGGCCCAGAACGAGCCGAAAGTGCACTTCATTTTCGGGGCTTCGCGCGAGCAGGAAAGAAGCGCGAGCTGGGTGAATTTTGAAGTGTGGTTTTGGTGCTTTGTTTCTGGGGTTGGATTGGTGCAGACGTGGTTTTTCGATAGTTTTTTTTTTGGTATTTTGGGTTGGAGGTGTGTTGGTTGGACGAGGAATGCAGTTTTGCAATCGAATAAGATAATGCTTAGGCTATAACTAACTATAATTTTAAATTGCATTTTACTTGATAAATAGGATTGATTGCAGTTAGTTACTGGTAAAAAAGTATAGTCGGAATTAGAAAAAGGCACGTAAAATTTGAATATCGTTCAATTTTAACATTTTATTAATTTTTATACAAAATTTGAAAAAAATAAAGCTAAAAAGAACTCTTAATCTCATTCAAACTATCGACATAATATTTAACTGCTCGTACATTAAACACACATGAGAATAGCTCTATCTTCATACTTACACAATAAAAAAAAAACCTTTAACAATACTCACAATTACCCACCTCACAACGAACCCAACCCAACACTCTTTACCTCTAAAACCCCAACCGCAGCTCTTCACCAACCCTCAAAACAAAGCAAAAAAACTCAAACCACCCAAAAAAGGAACAAACCAAAACCCATACCCTCAGCATATCGAATTATCGCTCTTTCTCGCAGCCACTCCCGCGCGCGACCTATTAATTTATTCACGGCGGCGGCTGCGCCAAGTGCGGCCTAAGTGCCCTGCGCGTAAACGTGCGCTCCGAGGGCTCTATATTATAAGTATACACGCGGGCCATGGAGATGGGAGTCGATCGGTTCTCGGATATAGCGCGAGGGGCGCGCAGAAAATATCGAAGGGATAGCGGCGCCCGCGCGATCCTCGGGTTATATGATTGCAGCGTGCTGCCAGAGCGGTGTTTGCTTTATAAATCGTGCGCGCCGGGGGAGAAGGAGAAGTTGAGAATGAAACTATACGCGCAATGTTGGCTATGGGTGGCAGAATGTGAGAGCGATGCTTTTATGGGTTGATCGAATGGAATTTTTGAATTGGAGATTAAAAAGTTTTGTGTGCAGTTGGTGTGAATGTACGATGAATGGGTGAATTAAACAAAATAATGAATGTTGCTTACTGGGTTTTTTTAGATAATGAAACTTTCGAAAGATGCTCTAGTTTATTCTAGAGATAGTGATTGCATGTTTAACTACGTCAGTTGGAATAATATGGCTGGATAAGGTTGATCTAGATTTACCTAAATTTATACTGAAAGACGTATCTTAATTGGTTTTCAGTAAATAAATCAAGATATTTCTCAATAAAGAAAATATTTTGATTCGTAGATTATGCTATAGAGTATAATTTATTTTAGTAAGTAGCTTCATCATAAAAATAATTTCAGAGTTGCAAAAATATTGAATGAATAAATCGAATGATTAGTTATAAATAATATAATAATTATTCCTTATATAATAAGTTACGGCAATCTCTTTTAGAATGAATTTCCACAAATTTTCTTCAAATTAATCCAACAGCCATATAGTAATATCATAGGAACTAATAATTAATTGAAATTTAATCAAATTAAAAGCTTTCCCACATTCACTAAGCAAATAATCTTAGAAAAACACTTTACACTCGTAATGTGCAATCAAATCATTCGCATTACAATTGATTCAAAAATATTAACAACATGTTTATGAAGTACTGGAAGTATTTAGTACAAATCGTGCACTCTCTGTGCACTCCCAGCAAAGGACCCGTTCGAAAGCGCGCGGCCCGATTGATATCTCGCTTTTAAAATTGGATTGTGATTTATAGAATTACAGGCGACTGTGAGCGTTGCGATGCACGTAAAAAAAGAATTGCATTAAAAAAGTAGATTGTGTTTTATTTTTCTCGCTTGTAAAGATCAAGTAGAGTTTATACATTCTGATGTGTAACTAATTTTCAAAACAGCTTATCACGTTATTGTTTTTATTTTTCTATGAAAAAAGCGGAGCAAGGCATTAGCAATTTCCAAATATCAATTGATTCTACGTGACAAGACTAGTATAATTATCTAGAGGTTGAAAAAAATTGTTGTTAACGTTACTTTAATAAAATTTTTTTTAATTTGTACTTTCGTATTGTAGATTGGACAGTTCGTCTTTCTAAAATTGTCGTAACGTGTATAGAACGCAATAACATTGACAGCTCTACTTAAACACGTCAAACTTATTAATAATCTTCGTCGGTCTGTTTACTTATAATACTGTTTATGCTTCTATATCTACGTAATCTAAGCCTTCTTGATCAGTATCCTTGAAACCTACTCGGAGAATAGTTTTAACATTAAGAAAACTTGATTTTAAATTGAATCGTAAACGATGGCTTGTCCTGAAGAGTTTTATAATTCTTTTACGGAGTTATTTAGCAGTAATTTTATCGATGACGCAGCGAGTGTATGTGAAGAAGAAGAAGAAGAAGAAGATCTATTACCTACGTCTGAAGATATTGTAAATATTGAAGTGATGGGAGCTGATTCAAATTTATCAGTAGATGACGCTTATGGAATTTCAAACCCATCAAAGACTTCAGATTTGATAACTCTTACAGCATTGAACAACGGGTTTCCAAATAAAAAATCTTTAAACAATTGCCAAGAAGCTTTACTTAGCGATAAAAATAATGGAATTCTCGAACAGCCAATTACTCTAGACTTCACAAACTATTCGTATAATCAAGAGACTAATATTACAAAAATAACAAATTTAGTTGAAAATAGAAAAAGCACAGTATTTAACAATAATATTTCAAACAAAAAATCTTTGAATAATTCTCAAAAAGCTTCGCTACTTGACGATCAAAATAATGCAATTCTGGAAAAGCCTATTATTCTAAACTTTACCAACTATTCGTGTAATCAAGAGTCTAATATTTCAAAAATAACAAATTCAGTTGAAAATGTACAGAGTCTAGTACAAAACAATAATATTTCAAACAAAGAATCTTTGAATAATTCTCAAAAAGCTTCGCTACTTGACGGTCAAAATAATGCAATTCTGGAAAAGCCTATTATTCTAGATTTTACCAACTGTTTGAATAATCCTGAAACAAAAATTTCAAATCCGATGAAATCCGTTGAAAATATAAATGGTACAATGGTTAATGCTAGATTTCCAAATAAACAATCTCTGAACAACAATCAAAAGGCCTCGTTATTTAACGATCAAAACAATGAAATTCTCGAAAAGCCTCTAGATTTTACTAACTGTTCGTATGATCCTGACTCCAAAACTTCAAATACGTCAATTTCAGTAAAAAATATAAAGAATTGTCAAGAATCTGAGTTATCTAACGATGAAATTAATGAAATCATCAAAGATGCTTTTACTCAAAACTTTTCTAATAATTCGTATAATCCTATGTCTCAAATTTCAAATATATCAAATACTATTATAAATATAAACGATATAGGGTTGAAGGATAATTTTCAAAACAAAAAAACTTTGAACAATTGTCTAGAATCTTCTTTACTTAACGACGATGAAATTAATGAAATTATTAATGAGGCTCTTACCCAAAACTTTTCTAACAATTCTTACAATCCAGTGGCTCAAATTTCAAATATATCAAATTCTCTTAAAAATATAAACGATACACTTTTGAACGATAGTTTGTCAAACAATATGTCTTCAAATAATTGTCAAGAAATTTCATCACTTTACGAAGAAATCAATGAATATCTCGAAGAAGCCATTATTTTTGACATTTTCGATAATTCGTGTAACCCTAAGTCTCAAAATTCAAATTCCTTAAATGATGTTGGAAATAAAAATGATACAGACTCGAACGATAATTCTTCAAACAACTTATCTTCGAACAATTGTCAAGAAGGTTCGACACTTTATTATGAACTCAATGAATTTCTCGAAGAGAATATTATTCAAGACATTTCCAACAATTTATATAATCCTGAGTCTCAAATTTCAAATGCGTCAAATTTTATTGAAGATGTAAACAGTATTTTAGATGAATTTAATCATTACACCTTACAAAATGACATTCAAAAAAATAATTTTATCAATGTGCAAAACAATTGGATCGATATTTTAAATCCGGACATCATGTGTGAAGAATTGGCTTTAAAGCTGCTGTATGTATTGATCTTAAGATTTTTTATAGATTTAAAAAGACAACTTTTTTATTTACACTATGTAATAATGGCATCATCTACATAATTATAGTAATGTTAAAGCAATATTAAGCTAATGACGTTATTAATACTTACAAGAGAATAATTTTTTCCTTAATTTTAAATTTTGTCAAAATGTTTCTCTTACATGTTGAAATTTTAATAAAATTCTAAAATAGTATCATAAAATAATTTTTTTTAACTGTACATTCAAGAAGAAAACTGGATCTTTCTAATAATTCGTACAATAATAGAGTTGTTATACATTATTTATTTTATTTATTTTGAATATGTCACATTACATTGAATATATTATTGAAAAATTATGAGTTTATTTATTATGTAATTAATACAATTTTTATTGAATAAATAATATGAGTAATGATTTATTTTACAAACATAAAATAATATACCGCGCAATCAAACCGTTACACCCATTCTCAATGAATTACAAATATCTATCCACAGAGCCGACAATCAGTTCAGCAAAATCCGCAAAGAGCCAGAGCCACCAAAAAAGCCCATTGAGCCAGTAGAAAAGGTCCCAATACAACCACTAAAACCCATTGAGCCACCAAAGCAGGTCCCAACAACATCACTAAAGCCCATCGAACTTCCAGTCAATCTCGGCTTTAGAGCGAACAGGACAAGAGATATAATAAGAGGCAGAATTTGCGAAAAATGCAACATAGAGTTCACCTCAAACAGAGAGCTCAGATGTCACATCGAAGCGCGTCACCCGAAGAATTTCACCTGTGTAACCTGCGGCAAAGTTTTCCAGAACGAAAAAAGGGCGGAGCGTCACGTACACGAGATGCACGGGGACCGAGTATTCGTCTGCGCGGAATGCCCTAAGACCTTCAAGCGCAAAGGCGAACTGACAAGGCACATGAAGGCCAAGCATTGGATGTTTAGTCATAAGTGCGACCTTTGCGAGAAAGCCTTCACCAGGAGAGACTACTTGACGGACCATAAGGAGAGAATGCACTCGGGAAAGCTGAGGACATGGAGAGGAAAGCCTATTAAGGTTAAGGAGGATCCGGAAGACCCGCTGGTGCCGAAGCCCAAGAAAACTGGTGGGAGAAAGAAGAAGGTAGTCAAGGAAGATTCGAAAAAGCCGGTGGTGGCGAGGCCCAAGAAAACTCGTGGGAGAAAGAAGAAGGTTAGGGATTCGTAAAGATTTTTAGTAAGAGACTTGCGTGAATGGATCAGTGATTTAGTGAAATATCAATTTGAAAATTGAACAATTATTTTTATTTTGGATTGTGTAGGTTATGTCATATAATGTAATTCATAACATTTAAAGCATGATTTATAAATTTTATGAACTAATAGTTAGTTTTCTGTGAATTTAGAAAAAATGAATTTTTGCTTTATAATATCGCGCAATCTTTAGTTGGTAATGTTTGCAACTCTTAGTTTTAGTTAAATGAGACTACTTTTTTAAGTTAAAATTTGACTGTGATAATGAAAAATGAAACTCTTTTAATAAAAATAAGTTATTAATTTGTATGCAAATTGTAAACAATTGAAAACTATCGATTATGGTAATAAATTTTAATCTTAATATTGAGTTTGTGAATAAAATAATTCGGCAAGCACAGCAGTCATTTTTTCAGTGCTTATCGAATCGTTTTACCTGAGACTCAGTTGTTACTTAAACAACTTTGAGACTGTTAAAATTAAAAATATAATTTTAGTGATTCCGTTGTGATTGTCATTGTAAGTGTATGAAAATTGTAATATACATGTGAATATGTTTAAATAATGTAAAATATTTTTTGCTTATTTATGCGAAATAAAAATATATTAACAAATAGTTTATATAATTATTTTTAAGATTACAAACATAAACTTTTTAACTGTGCAATAGGAATTTATTTAGCTTCCATTCACTTTTATATAAAGCAAATAATAAAGTGCCTATCTCTTATTTATGTACGAATCTGCGATAAATGACTAATTAATATAAATAATAAATGTTGCTTGCTGGGCTTTTTAAATAATAAAATTTTCGAAAAACACTTTAGTTTATTTTTAAGATGGTGATTGCATTTATATCTGTGCCATTTGGAATAATATAGCTGGATAAGGTCGATTTGGATCTACCTAAAATATATTGAAAGACATATCTTAATTGGTTTTCAGCACATAAATCAAGATATTTCTCAATAAAGAAAATGTTTCAATAGTTAGATTAAACTTCAATGTATAATTTATATTAATTAAATAGCTTGATCAAAGAAATATTTAGAAAAATATGTTAATAGTATTAATAAATAAAATCATTTAATATAATAATTGAATTTCTATAATAAGCAGTGCTAATCTTAGATTAGTAATCTCTTGTAGAAATTTTGTTTACAAGTTTCTTCAAAATAAATCAGAAAAGCCTTCGGAATCAACTAAAGGAGCAATAAGTAGGAGCAATCAACTAAAATTGAAATAAAATTTAGAGGCTTTCTCATATTTTTCCATCAAACAAGTACTTAACATTTGAAAAACATAAAAATTAACACACTTGTAATATGTAAACATAGCATGCGCACTACTTTCGAAACAAAAATATTAGCACCCTGTTCATAAAGCACTGGAAGAATTCCTTGCAATTCGTGCACTCCCTGTGAGCAGCCAGCAAAGGATGCGATCAAAAGCGCACGGCTCGATTGATATCTCGCTTGAAATTGGATTGTGATTTATAGGATTACAGGCGAGTGCGAGCGTTGCGATGCGCGCCAGAAAAAAAAATGCATCAAAGAATCGAGTAGATCGTGTTTTATTTTTGCCCACCTTCGTCGCTCATAAAAACCGCGTGTAGACGTGGTGTGTATACGTACTACGAAATTAATTTTCAAAACAGACCTCCGGGATTTTTTGAAAGGTTGATAAAAAATTGATCTTCAACGAACCAAGAATGTTTCTAGTAAATTTCTATTTTATTCAGAGTCGACGTTTCGGAGG